>CAKNXH010086068.1:0-24850 GCA_932178445.1 Andricus quercusramuli | reverse complement strand
ATTATTTTAATATTTATCACGAAAACAAAGATATTTTCTTTGACTATGACCAATAAAATTGACATTTCTACAAACTGCGGTGTTCGAGCTGGGAGGAAACAACAAAGTATTTGTTACGCGAGCGCAAGCGTCAAAGCAGCGACGCCATATTTGAGCGTGAAAATTTAAAATTTCAGTTACTGTATGCGAACTGCAAAGAGAGCGAAGTCAATAAATCAAAGTTAAGAATACGTCGAAGCTGTTAGATTCCAGGTCTAATTATATCGGAGAAATGTTCATTTCCTTATTTCTAACCGTGTTTGTACTTTCGGGACCATTGTCGTTAAAAACCGCCCAATCAGACAAACGGCTCCTGGTGCCGACTGTAGCAAAAGAAAATATATATGAAGATAATATCAAAGATAACATTATACACTTATAGGTACGTGGTAGTCGCTATCCTATCTATTTCATAAAAGAAGTTACTCTACAGAGTAAAAAATATATAAGAGCAATTCCATGTCAAATCATCACCGAAAAAACCATATTCTAATTTTAATAATTTCTCACTAAGTTTAAGAATACTTGCAACTTAAATAGGCGCCAAGAATATATTCTTAATGTACGATGAAGGCCCTCTTCCCTTAAGAATATATATTCTAGTCTAATTGTAAGAATTTCCCACTAAGTTTAAGAATATTTGCAACTTAAATAGGCGTCAATATATTCTTAATGTACAATGGAGGCCCTCTCACATTAAGAATATATATTCTTATCTATAAGATAATAAGGTACAGTTAATCTTAGACTATAGTAAGATTTAATTACTTTTCATTTCAAAAATATTTTTGTGGTGAATAATACAATATAAATTATTATCAAAATTATTACATTGCAATTTTACGTTACACACAACACACAAATGAAAATATATAATGTATATATAGTTATAGATCTATATATATTGTATCAGTCTTATTTAATTTTATTTTATTTCACTGTAAATAACAGAAAGTTAAAGTTAATTGTTAACTGTAGGTACTCTACAACTTATACGTGACAATTACAAGAAAAGCTTCGAGAATTTGATGTAAAAAATAGCAAAGAAAACTTATATCTTTACATCCAATGCTTGAAAGTAATATAGATATTGTCATCAGCTCCTGTACAAGGAAAACATGGATAGAACGACACTAAACTATACGACACTAAACAAACACTTCAAATTCGTGAAATTTCAAACTGAAATATATATTGCATTTTCAAAAAAATAGTTGAATTTTCAAGCAGAAAAGATTTTCTATCCGAAGAGATGAATTTTGAACACAAAAAGACGTATTTTCGAAAAAAATATGAATAATTTTAAATCAAACGATTTCATTAACAATGAAATAGATGAACTTTCCAGTAAAACAGACGATTATTCTCAAATATAGGCAAAGATTCAACCAAATAGTAAAATATTCAAGCCAAAAAGACGAATTATTTCAAAAACAGTTGAATTTTCAACAAAAAAGTTACTTTTCAATCAATAAAGATGAATTTTCAACCAAGAAGGATAACTTTTCTACCATGAAAGATGAATTTTTGAACGAGAATGATGACTTCAACGAAATAGTTGAATGTTTTAAAAATAATTGGATTTTTTACAAAATAGTTCAATTTTTTACAAAATAGTTCAATTTCTTAAAAAATAGTTGAATTTTCAGCAAACAAAGATTTAGTAAACAATGGACTTGAAATCGGAAAAAATGAATTTTTAACAAAAAAGATAATTTTCAATCAAGAAAGATAAATTTTCAAGAAGATAGTAGAATTTTCAACGAAAAAGTTGAGCTTTCAACACACATGAATAGTTTTGTACCCAAGAAAATGACTTTTTAACAAAATATATACATTTTCTACCAAATGGTTGAATTTTTAACCAAAAGCTTGTATCTTGAACAAATAAGATTACTTTTCTAACAAAAAACACGACTTTCCAACAAAATACATGAATTTCCAAAATTTTTTTTTCAATTTGAACGTCAAAAAGACGAATTATCTACAGAAATTTACACTCTCAACCCAAAAATATGATTTTTCAACCAAAAAGTTTAATTTTCAACCAAATAGTTCAACTGTCTACCAAACTGTTGAATTTTTAAGCTAAAAAAATGAATTTTCTACAAAACAGTAGAATTTTGAACATAAAAGTTAATTTAAAAGCAAATAGTTGACATTTCAAATATAAAAAATTATTTTTTTGTCAAAACAGTTCATGTTTAAGTCAAATAATGGACTTTTCAACCAAAAGACATGAATTCTCAACGAAGCATGTAGCAGTTAATATTTCAACTAAACAATTGCTTTTTCAACCAAACAGGATACATTTTCCACCAAGAAGATTAAAATTCTAGCAAGAAAGACGAATTTTGAACAAAATACATGAATTTTCAACCAAAAAGTTGAACTCTGAACTAAAAAAGATAAAATTTTAACCAAATAGTTAAATTTTTAACTGAAAATGATAAATGTTCAACCAAAAATGGGATAGTGTTATTATCAGTTGAAAAAAGTTGATTTTCAACCAAACATGAAACGAATTTCCATGAATATAGTTAACTTTGCAACCAAAGAGATGAACAACTTTAACTAAAAAAATAACTTGGCAACAAAATAGTAGAATTTTTGATAAAAAGATGACTTTTTTAACAACGCAGTTGCGTTTTCAACAAAATAATTACATTTTCCCAAATAATAGAATTTTTAAACAAACAAAATGAATTCTGAAATAAAAATATAAAATAGTGGCCACTTTTTCTTTTAGGACTACACCATTAGAAACGAGATTAAACACAAAAAAACAAAGCAAAAAATAACTTTAAAAGAAGTCAATCCACAAAATAACTTTAAAAAAAATCATTCTCAATACTTATATTCAAATAAGTGGACGAGCTCGTCACTTATTATCCAATTACTGCGACAGATTTCAGATGAAAAATGGAAGAAGTGAAAACGTGGCTAGAAGAAGACCACCAACTTGGCGAGCTTGAAGAAATGCAACCAATTCTGAGGATAAATCGCATGTGTACATCTCTAACTCTATCTCTATCTCTTCGCAGAGAACGTTAATGTGAGAAAAGTTTGATGTCACATGTCAACAAATAAATAATGTAGAGAGGTTATGTCTCGGTGTGGTACGCCGGTATCCAACCTCAATGTGACATCAGACATTTCTCACTCTAACATTTTCTATAAAGAGAAGGAGATGGATGTGCACACGCGATTTATCCTTACAATTTGTTGCAATAATTACGAATGCGAAAAACTGACCGCACAAAAATGATACGCACAAAACATTGAAAAAACTGATTGAACAGAGCAAGGCGCACTATCCTTTGCGCGTTTCTTCTTTCCCCACTCATATTCTCATTATAAGAATATTTTTTCCCTTTGGCTAGAAGATATTCTTAAAGTAAGGATTTCGCTTACTTGATTAAGAATATTACTAAGAATATGCCTGTAAGAATATGACAATCTTAATATTAGAATATCGTTTTTTCGGTGATCTGAAGAATTTCAGCCATTGTTAATAGTTTTTATGAAAATTCTAGTATCGTTCCTCTCAGATGTTGCAAGGAAAAAACCCAAAATAATTGTTAAAAAAATCCAAAAACTTAGGAAATATTCAAAATTAAAATTTTTGGTCTTTTCTTCTTTAACTTTCATAACTTTGGTGATTTAAATTATATTAAGGTACATTTTTTCAATTATTCGTGATAGGACGCAGTTTTAGAAATATATATTTTTTTAACTGCGTCCTATTACGAATAATTAAAAAAAATGAGCTTGATATCACTAAAATCACGAAAGTTTTGAAAATTTTAGAAAAGAGGACCAAAATTTTCAATTTTGAATATCCCTCAAGTTTTTGGATTAGGAAAAAAATTATTCTAGCGTTTTTCTTTCAACACCTTGAAGAACGTATACAAGAATTTTCATCTGAATTACTAACAATAGCTGAAATCCTTGAGATGATTTGACATGGAATTGCTTATGATTACGATATTTTTTAAGAAATGTGAAGAGATCGACTTTTGAGGTTAGAACTTTCATTCAGCCAATTTCCCTCTGGAATAGATGTCTTGATATCATATCAAACTTTGTATTTGATTTTTGTTAACAAAAATTATTATAAAATGTTATACAGAGATTAAGAAGTGTTTATCGAGGAGTTAAAAAAATATTTTTGAAATTTAGAGATTGAGAAGTGTCTAAGGAGGAGTTAAAAATATACAAAAAGTTACAGAGCAATGTAGGGGCTAAGATTTATGTAGAAGCAAAATAGAATGAAAATATCTTCAAGAGCGGCTAAGTAGGAGCTAGTAGAATAAGCAGCTTCAAAGTAGAAGCAATACTTCCACTTAGAGCATCAAAGTAGGGCCTATATTTCGACTCGGGTTGTCTCAAGCGAGAGAGGTGAGTCAAAAATAACTCTGAAAAGCGCCACCTATCACATGGACGCTCACAAACAGTTACGTAACAGCTATGTAACAGGAAATATTTCCCAGTTTTTCCCAACTTTTCAGCACTTGTCACAAGTGTTTGAAGATTGACAAATACCGTAGCCTGCTGACGACGTCGTCATAGGGTTTCAGTTCATTCTGACGTCACGAATCGAGAATCATACGATGTGAAACCCTGAAAAGTAGCGCTCCACCTATTCCTATATCCAGCGTCAAAGTCACCCCCAGCACTCATCCCTCAAGACGCTTTTACCCTTCGTGCAGGCTGGCAGGTTTTTTGCTTCAGGCGATCCGAGCTGAAGGAGGATGAGAGTCAGAAGGGGGTGGCGAAGAAAGGGAGGAGAATGGAGGAAGAAAGAGAGAGTAAAGGAGAGAGTGAAAGAGAGGGAGAGTGAGCGAGGAACTGGAAAGGAGCTTATGGGGTGAGGAGTTGATGGTGTGGGGAGCCTATGGTGTGAGGAGACGTTGGTGTGACGAGCCGTTGGTGTAAGGAACTGTTGGTGTGAGGCGCCGTTGGTGTGAGGAGCCGTTGGTGTGAGGAGCTGATGGGGTGAGGAGCAAAACCCCAACCTAAGAGACTCGAGCAGAGACGCGGCAAAGGCTAGAGGAGAATAAGGGTGGTTTCAGGGCTGGGGGTGGGTGGGGGATGAAATGGGGGTATAGATACGACAGGAGGACTAAGATCCACGGGGACCATCTAAGGTATAAAGGAGGGTGCACCCTCCTTTCAACCTTCGCTTCCACGACCCACCTCAGCTGGCACATTCTCCATCCGAGAAAGCAGAAAGGTACCTTCCCTTCCTTGGAACCAAGAAATATATTGTGGCTCCTATATTACGTTTTAGAGGAAAGTCCAGCAAAAATTCGATCTGTTAGACCATAAGTGAATTTTTTCTTGATGAAATTCTGTAATTTATTGCTTTATAAGTTTTCTTAATAATGAAAATGACGGCGTTTGACCTAGTGGGCTGAACCAAATTGGTTATAGTATTTAAAAAAAAAAAATCCTTCCTTGCTCCGCTGGGATTCGAACCCAGGTCTACAGATGGCCGCTCTGGAGCTGTGGTGCTAACAGACCGCGACTTTTTCAACTGCGCAGGCGTCGCGTAAAGAAGGAGTGACAAAGAGAACATCTGTTTTCTTCCTTACTCCACCATTGCGCGACGCATGCGCAGTTGAAAAAGTTGGGGTCGGTTAACACCACTGGTCTGTAGCACCAGACCGGCAATCTACAGACCTGGGTTCGAATCCCAGCGTATCTAGAGAGGATTTTTTTACAACTAAAGACTATAGCCATTTTGGTTGAAACAAATTGTACAATTTTGACCAAATAGTTGAATTTGAAAACAAAATAATTAATTTTCAAACCAAGAAAATCAATTTTATACCAAAATAGGCGAATTTTCATAGAAATACATGAATTAGAAAAAAAATTTAAATGCAAAAGTGGAGTAGTTAAATTTTCAATCGAAAAAATTTATTTACAACCAATAGTATAATAGAATTTTCTAACTTAAAATGGAACAGTTAAATTTTCAGTGGGAAAAAATTAATTTTCAACCAAAAAACTGATTTTTAACAAAATAGTTGAATTTTCAACCCAAAATTGAAATTTTCAACAAAAATATGAATTACTTTTTAACCAAACAATTTTTTTTGCTAAAATGATGAATCTTCAACCAAAAAAATGATTTTTAACCCAATATTTGAATTTCCAATGAAAAAGATGAATTTTCAACCCAAAATTGAATATTTAAATTTTTAGTTTGATGAAAATTAGTTTTCATGGAAGAAAGAATTTGCAAAAAATTAGTTAAATTTTCATGATGAATAATTAATTGTTAACTAAAATAATAAATCTTTATATATTGAAATTTCAAACCAAAAGAAATAATTTTTTAAATACACTTATGAATCTTCAGCCAACCAAATGAATTTTCAAAAAAAAAATTAATTTTTAACAACAGAAAAACGAATTTTTAACAAAATATTTAAATTTTCAACCAAAAAAGATACATTTTCAACCCAAAATTGAATATTTAAATTTTTAATTTAATGAAAATTAATTTTCATACAAAAAAGAATTTGCAAAAAATTATTTAAATTTTCATCACAGATAATAAATAAATTTTCAAATACAGTTATGAATCTTCAGCCAACAAAATGAATTTAAAAAAAAAATAATAATAATAATTAATTTTTAACGGCAAAAAAAACGAATTCTCAACAAAATAGGTAAATTTCAACCAAAAAAATTGACTTGCGACCATAAAGATAAATAATTTTTATATCAGAAAAATTAATTTTCAACCAAGCAGTTAAATCTCGAACTTAAAAAGATAAATTTTCAACCCAAAATTGAATTTTTTAATTTTCAGTTTAATGGAAATTAATTTTCATAAAATAAAGAATTTGCAAAAAAATTGTTAAATTTTCATAATAGATAATTAATTTTCAACTAAAATGATAATTTCTCAACCAAGGAAAAAGAATTTTTAAAAAAGCAGTTAAGATTTCAACTAAAGAAGATAGATTTCAAACCTAAAATTAAATAGTTAAATATTCAGATAAAAGAATTAATTTTCAACCCAAAAAAAACTACTTTTTAACAAAATATTTCAATTTTTAACAAAAGAAATAACTTTTCAAGTACAGTTATGAATTTTCAGCCAATGACATGAATTTTCAGAAAAAAAAAAAATTAATTTTTAACGACAAAAAAAACGAATTTTCAACAAAATGGTTAAATTTTTAACTGAAAAATTAATTTGGAACCATGAAGATAAATTACTTTTTTGTCCAAAAAATAAATTTTCAACCAAAAAGATTAACTTTCTAAGAAAAAAGATAAATTTTCAACCAAGCAGTTAAACCTCGAACAAAAAAAAAAGATGAATTTTCAACCCAAAATTGGGTATTTAAATTTTGAGTTTGATGAAAATTAATTGAAAAAAAAAGAATTTACAAAAAAATTAATTTTTGACAACAAAAACAAAACGAATTTCCAACAAAATAGTTAAATTTTCAGCCTAAACAATTCATTTGCAAGCATGAAGAAAAATTACTTTTTTTATCAAGAAAATTAATTTAAAAAAAAAATTTAATTTTCAACGAAAAACATGAACTTTCTAGCAAAAAAGATGAATTTTCAACTAAGCAGTTAAATCTCGAACTAAAAAAGAGCAATTTTCAACCCAAAATGGAATATTAAAATTTCTAGTTTAATGAAAATTAATTTTAAAAAAAGAAGAATTTAGAAAAACCTGCGTACTTTTTTGAAAACTCATTTTTTTGTTGAAGATTCATCTCTTTGTTGAGAAACTTAACTATTTTGTTGAAATTTTTTTTTTTTCGTTGAAAATTTTATTATCAACAGAAATTTCACTATTTCAATTTTAGTTGAAAATTTATCTTGGTAGTTTAAAATTCAGCTAATTAGTTGGAAATTCAAAAACCTGATTGAAAATTAATTAATTCATCTTTTCGGTTGAAAATTTAACTATTTTATTGAAAATTCATTTCATTTTTGGCTGAATTTTTTTCAACTAAAAATGCAAGTATTTTATTTTTGGTTGAAAATTGATCTTTTTAGTTTGAAATTCAAATATTTGGTTAAAAAGTTAAATGCTTGATTGAAAATAATTGTATTTTGTTAGTAATTCATCTTTATTGTAGAAAATTAATGTTCTTAGTTCAATTTTGTTTTAACTGAAAATCTAACTATTCCATTTTTGGTTAAAAATAATAAAAAATTATCTTTTCAGTTTGAAATTCAACTATTTGATTGAAAATTCAGATACTTGATTGAAAATTAATTTATTTTGTTGATAATTCATCTTTATTGTAGAAAAATAATCTTTTTAGTTAAAAAAGCAAGTTTTCGTTTGAAAATTCAACTATTTCTTTTAAAGTTGAACTACTTCATCAAACATTAATTATTTGTTGTAAAAAATTCATTTTTCCGGTTGAAAATTTAACTATTTTGTTGAAAATTTGTTCTATTTTTGATTCCATTATTTTTTCAAGTGAAAATTTTGTTGGTTAAAAATTTATATTTTTAGTTTAAAATTCAACCATTTGGTTGAAAATTTAAATACTCAATTAAAAATATATGTACTTTGTTGATAATCCATCTTTATTGTTGAAAATTAATTTTGTTTGAAAAATCATCTTTTCGGTTGAAAATGTAACTATTTTTTGAAAATTTGTTTCATTTTTGGTCAACAATTTTTTTTTACTGAAAATATAACTTTTTAATTTTTGGTTGAAAATTTATATCTTTAGTTTGAAATTCAACTGTCTGCTTGAAAATTCAAGCACTTGGTTTACGTTTAATTAATTTTGTTGGTAAATAATATTTGTTGAAAATTATTTCATTTATGGTTGAAGATTATTTTTTTATTGAAAATTTAAATATTCTATTTTTGGTTGAAAATTTATCTTGTTAGTTTTAAATTCAACTTCCTAGTTAAAAAATCAAATAGTTGTTTGAAAATTAATAGATTTTATTAATAATTCATCTTTATTGTAGAAAATTAAACAATTCTGTTAAAAATTCGTTTTATTTCTGAGCAAATTTTTTTTCAACTGAAAATTTAACTATTTCATTTTTGATTAAAAATTCATCATCTTAGTTTAAAATTTCTGGTTAAAAAATTCACTTTTTGGTTCAAATTTCTTTTTTTATTGAAAATTTAACTATTCCATTTATGGTTGAAAATTGATATTTTAGATTAAAAGTTGTTTTTTTCCGGATGAAAATTAATGGGTTTAGTTGAAAATTCATCTTTTTTGGTTGAAAATTAATTTTTTCAACTAAAAATTGAACTATTCCATTTTCGGCTGAAAAATTATAATTTAATTTAAAATTAAACTATTTGGTTGAAAATCCAAATACTTGCTCACAAAATGAATGTATTTTAATAATAATTCATATTTATTGTAGAAAATTATTCTTCTTATTAAAAAAAAAAATTATCTTTTCGGTTGTAAATTTTTTTTTTTAACTTAAAATTTAACTATTTCATTTTTTGTTGAAAATTCAACTACATGGTTCAAAGTTGAACTACTTTGTTAAAAATGAATTTTTTTGTTCAATATTCATCTTTTCGATTGAAAATTTAACTATTTCGTAGAAAATTCTTTTCATTCTTTGCTTAAATTTCTTTTTTACTTAAAATTTAACTATTTCATTTTTTATTGAAAATTTATCTCCTTAATTAAAAAAAAAATTTTTTTGTTGAAAATTTAACTACATGGTTCAAAATTAAACTACTTTGTTAAAAATTATTTTTTTTTGTTCCAGATTCATCTTTTTGGCTGAAAATTGAACTGTTTTTTGAAAATTCGTTTTATTTTTGGTTAGAATTTTTTTTTTCAACTGAAAATTTGATATTTCAAGTTTGATTGAAAATTGATCTTTTTAGTTGAAAATTTAAATATTTGGTTGAAAATCCAAGTTCTTGGTAGAAAAATAAATATATTTGGTTGATAATTGATTTTTATTGTATAAAATTAATCTTCTTGGTTAAAAATTCGACTTTTTTTGTTGAAAATTTGACTATTTAAATGAAAATTCGTTTAATTTTTGGTTAAAAATTAATTTTTGAATCTTTAATTTTTGGTTGGAAATTCATCTTTTTTAGTTAAAAATTCAACTATTTTTTGAAAATAAATTTTTTTAGTGAAAAATTAATTTTCTTGTTTGAAAAATAAACTTTTTGGTCGTTTAAATATTTATTTATTTCATTTTTTGATAGAAATTATTTTTTTTTTTGTAACTAATATTTTAATTGTTTCATTTATGTTAGGAAATTTATATTCTATAATTTAAAATTCAATTATTTGCTTGGAATTTTTTTTTTATTTGAAAATTTAGGTACCTGCTTTAAAATTCATCTATTTTGTTAATAATTTATTTTTTTTTTTGTAAAAAGTTAATCTTCTTAGCAAAAAATCAAGTTTTTGATTGAAAATTCAAATCTTTATTCAAAATTTGAGATACGTTGTTGGGAAATTTATTTTTTGTTAAAGATTTATCTCTGCGGTTGAAAATTTAACTAGTTTAATAAAAATTCGTTTAATTTTTGGTTGAAAATCAATTTTTGAACTGAAAATTTAACTGTTGCAATTTTGATTGAAAATATATCTTTTTAGTTTAAAATTCAACAATTTCCTTGAAACGCAATTTTTTCAAATTGAATATTCAAGTAAATAGATAAAATTCATTTTTTTTCAGATTTATCATTTTATCTGTAAATTTATCTTTTTGTTTAAAAATTAAACTATTTTGCTCAAAATTCATTCTTTTTGGGTTTGAGAATTAATTTTTATCGCTCAAAATGAAAACATTTCATTTTTGGTTGAAAATTGATATTTTAAATTGAAAATTGAATTTTTCTGGTTGTAGAAATTTGTAAAAAAATTTTGTTGGAAATTCGTCTTTTTTTGTTGATAATAAAAATTTTTGGTTCAAAAATCATCTTCGAGGTTGAAAATTTTATTAGTTGGTTGGAAATTTGAATATTTTGTTCAAAATTAATTTTTTGTTATGGAAAATTATTTTGTTAATTGAAATTTGGACTATTATATTTTTGTTTGAAAACTGAATCATCCTTCTTTATTTTTAAATATTTATTTACCAAATTTAGAAAATTTTAAAATTTGGAAAATTTTTTTGTTGAATGTTTTTTTTTAAATATTGAAAATTTGAAATTTTTTGAAATGTTCAAATTTCCAAAAATTTCCTTGAAGTTTCGGTAATTTATGGTAAATGATTGTAAATGATTGTAAATTAACAATAATTTTTATTCTTATCCACTAATATATATTAAAGAAATATTACAAAAAATTCAATAAATAAATAATTAATCGGTAACTTATGATAACTCATGGCAACTTATCGCTTTCTCTTATATTTCTATTCGGAAATATATAACCTAAGGATTATAATAATTTTCTAATATTCAGAATTATTGCGGAAATTTTTTAAATTCTGAACATTTATAATAAATTTATAAATAATAAATATATTGGTAATATATAGGTAATAAGAATATTGATAAAATCTAATGGTAAGGAGGTAATGGAAGTGAGGGAAAATGTGGGCTGGAGAAATAGGGGAAGTAGAAAAAATGAGGTAACGGAAAACTAGAGGAAGTAAGGGAAAATTTAGGCTGGGGAAATGTGGGCTGGAGAACTGTGGACTGGGAAAATCCGGGCTGGGAAAATCCGGGCTGGAGAAATGTGGGCTGGGAAATGTGGGCTGGAGAAATGTGGGCTGGGAAATGTGGGCTGGAGAAATGTGGGCTGGGAAAAATGAATTTTCGGGTAATTCCAGGTAATTACGGTACAAGGTGAACGCTAGCTCCTATGACGTGAAAAGGAAAACCGGGAGTATTTGTAAAGTACACATAATACGGTAGGTCATCGACAAAAAGTTGTTTGTAATAAATCTTTCTTAAGTTGCGATGAAATGCACTTGGAGTCTGATTCTCATCAAAAGGTAGACGGGAAACATACTGCAGTCGTGGGTGCTCTTCTCGACTTTTCCAAACTGAAATTGCTTGTTCATTGCTCCCCACATAAATGACCTTAGAACGGGGTCCATATGTCGGATGATGGTCAGGATTTGGTGGAGCTCCTCCAATAGCACTTATTTCTGTAAAAAAAAATTGTAATTTTGAAAATCATGAAAATCGATCTGAAAATTTGAAAAATTAGTGGAAGTTGGCTTCGCACAGAGGGGAAAAATGCCTTTTTTGGTCGAAAATAACGTACAGCCCACAAATGTTGACCGTTTTGGACAAAAAAAGCTGATAAGATTTCTAAGAGAATTGTCGACCTTTTTTCGGAAAAAATCAATTAAAATTCTTAATATTATAAACAAATGCATTATTCAGACATTTTTCGACAGAATAAATAGGGGAAGTGAGGAGAAGTAGGAAAAATGAGGTAATGGAAAAGTAGAGGAAGTATGTGGAGGTGAATTATGGGAAATGAGGAGAGGGGAAGTAAGCGAAATGAGCTGAAGGAAAGTAGAGGAAGTGAGGGGAAATGTGGGCTGAGGAAATGTGGGCTGAGGAAATGTGGGCTGGAGAAATGTGGACTGGAGAAATGTGGGCTGGGGAAATGTGGGCTGGGGAAATGTGGGCTGAGGAAATGTGATTTTTTTTCGATGTAAATTTTTTAAATAAATGCATTATTGTGGCATCTGTCGATTGTGTAAAACGCTATAACGTAACTAGAATAGATCAAAATTGTGAATTTTCTCTAAAATTTACATTAAAAAAAAAAAGATTTGGACGAAAAACAATAACATAGTCCCAAATTGTTGAAAGATTTTGAATCTTGTTCAAATTATAATGATTTTTGTTTTAAAATATGAATTTTTGGTGTAAAACGCTAACGTAACCTGAAATTGTTCAAATTTGTAAATATTCTTTGGAACCTAATTTCTGTAAATAAAAATATCAATTTTTAGTGTAAAATGCTACAACGCAGCCTAAATAATTATCAAAAAATGATTTTTATTTTGAAATACCAATTTTTGATGTAAAACGCTAACATAACCTAAACTAGTTCAAAGTTGTGCATTTTCTTTTAAATGTAAAAAACGATGATGTAACCTAAAACTGTACAAAAATTGCAACTCGTGTTTAAGCGATAATGAGTCTTATTTTTGAATACGAATTTTCGGCGTAAAACTCTATCATAACCTAAAAAAGTAAATTTTTTCTAAAATATAATTTAAAAAAAATTAAAAATACCAATTTCAAACGAAAAACACTAGCGTAATCCAAAACTGTAGAAAAATTCTAAGTCTTGTTCAAATTTGAATGATTTTTGTATTAAAACATCAATTATTTGTGTAAAACGCTAACATAACCGACAATTGTTAAAATTTGTGGATATCATCTGAAATGTAAAAAAAAACAATTTCTCACGAAAAAAAAGTAATTTAATTCAAAATTGTTAAAATATTTTAAATTTTATTCAAATTATAATGATTTTTATTTTAAAATATCAATCTTTGGTGTCAAACGCTATAACGTAACCTAAAATTGTCCAAAAGTTATAAACCTTCAAAAGCTAATTATTTTTATTTTAAAAACAGATTGTTCAAATTATGATTATTGTGTCCTCAATAAAATTGTTCTGGCGGTAAACGCTAACATAACCTCAAATTGTTAAAAGTTGTGAATCTTCTCGAAAATCTAATTTTTTTTTAAATTAAGAATATTAATTTTCGACAGCAAACACTAACATAATCCAAAAATGTGAAATGATTCTAAATAGTGTTCAAATTATAATGATTTTTGTTTTAAAATACCAATTTTGCGTATAAACCACGAACATAACCTAAAGTTTGTTTCTTCTAGAAAGAAGAATTAAAAAAAAAATTGTTACGCAATAGTTTAATTTTCAACATTAAAAAAATGAATTTTCAACTACAAAAATGAAAAAAAATGTAACAGTTGAATATTAAGTTAAAAATTAATTTTCAAAAAAAAAAAAAAAAAAAAAAAACAATTTTCTACAAATTAGTCAGATTTTTAACCAACGAATGTTGTACCAGAAAAACGTGTTTTCAAGAAAATACATGAATTTTCTACCACATGTTTGAATTTTCAACATAGGATAAATTTTCAACAAAAAATGGAATTAATACATTTTTATTAAAAAAAAAAAAACAATTTTCAAACAAGAAAATGAATTTAAAACAAAAAAAAACATTTGTTTAACATGATAGTTTAATTTTCAAAAAAATCAAAGAAATGAACTTTCAACTGAGATAATAAATTTGAAAAAAGTAAATAGTTAAACATTTATTTGAAAAATAATTTTTTATAAAAAAAATGAATTTTCATAGAACCAAAAAAAAAGGAACGAATTTTCAACAAGATACATGAACTTTCAATCACATTGTTAAATTTCAATGAAAAAAATATACATTTTTAATAAAAATAGAATAGTTGAATTTTCAGTGAAAAAATAATTTTCAACAAAAACAAAATTAATTTGCCACAAAAAAACGGATCTTTAAGAAAATAGTTAAATTTTTAATCAAAAACGGTATAGTTACATTTTTAGTTAAAAAAATTAATTAAAAAAAAATATTTTCAACATAATAGTTTAATTCTCAAAAATTAAAGAAATGAATTTTCACCTGAAATAATGAATTTAAAACGAATTAAATAGTTAAATATTCAGTTAAAAATTAATTTTCATTTTAAAGAAATGAATTTCCAGCTAAACAAAAAAAACTAACGAATTTTTGAAAAGATAAATGAATAACCACATAGTTGAATTCTCATCTAAAAATGATACATTTTTAATCAAAAATAGAACAGTTAAATTTTCAGTGAAAAAATAATTTTTAACCAAAAAAAAACGAAGTTTCAACAAAATATTTTAATTTTGAATAAAAAAAAAATTAATTTTCAAATAAATAATTTTTTAACAAAAAGGCGATCTTTTAACAAGAACAAAATTAAATTTCATTAAAAAAAAACAATTTTCTAGGAAATAGTTAAATTTTCAACCAAAAACTTGAGTTTCAAATTTTCAACAAAAAATAAATTTTCAAACAAAATGGAATAGTTGAATTCTCAGTAAAAAATAATTTTCAACCAAAAGAAAAACAAGGTTTCAACAAAATATTTTAATTTTCAACTAAATAATTTTCTACCAAAAAAGTGACCTTTCAACGAAAACAAAATTTATTTTTCAACAAAGAAAACGAATTTTTCACGAAATAGTTAAATTTTCGTCCAAAAATGGATTAGTTACAATTTTATTTTAAAAAGTGGTTTAAAAAAAACATTCATTTAACATAATATCTGGTTTAATTTTCAAAGAAAGAAATTAATTTTTAATTAACAAAGATAAATTTTCAAAAAAATGGAACAGTTAAATATTCAGTTAAATTAAATTCAACAACAAAATTTTGAATTTTCAACCAAATCGGTAAATATTTAACCATTTTCAAACAAGAAAAAAAGACGAATTTTCAACAAAATGCATGAATTTTCAACTTAAAAAGAAAAATTTGTAACCAAATACGAAATAGTTTAATTTTCTGTTAGAAAAATAATTTTAAATAAAAAAAGAATTCTTAACAAAATATTTTAATTTTCAAAAAAAAAAATGAATTTTCAACCAAAAAGATGAATTTTCAAAGAAGAAGAATGATTTTCTACCAAAAAGACCACCTTTCAACTAAAAAAAAATACATTTTTTACAAGAAAAAATAAATCTTCAAAAAAAAATTAAAGTTTGAAACCAAAGTCTTGAACCAAAGAATTTTTAACTAAAGCGTATAAATTCTCAAGCAAAGGAAAAAATAATTTTTGGAAAAATTAAAATTTTCAACCAAGGAAATAATTTTTTGAACCAAAAGATGAATTTTTCAACCAAAAAGATTAATTTGTAACCAGAAAGGACGAATTTTCAATAGAATACACGATTTTTTTAGCCAAGTGGTTGATTTTTAACTCAAAAGAAACAAATTAAAAAAAATAATAATTTTTATTTCATTTGATTAATTATTTATCAAGAAAAAATTAATTTATACTAAAATAGTTAAATTTTTTGCGAAAAAGGAAAAATTTGCAAAAAAATTATTTGATTTCAAATTTAAAAAAAAAAGATCAATTTAAAAACATAATAAACAAAAAAAATTAAATAGTTGAATATTTAGCTAAAAAATTTTTTTTGTTGAAAAAAATTAATTTTCAATGAAAAAAAAAAACTACCGAATTTTCAAAAAGATACATGAAATTTCAATCACATAGTTGAATTTTCAACTAAAAAAGATACATTCTCAATCAAAAATAGAGTAGTAGAATTTTCAGTAAAAAACTAATTTTCAAATAAATAAATGAATTTTCAACAATAAAAAAAAAAAAAAAATTTTGTTCAACATAATAGTTCAATTTTCAAATATCAATGAAATTAATTTTCAACTGAAATAATTAATTTAAAAAATTAAATAGTTGAATATTTAGTTAAAAAATAATTTTCATTTTTTAAAAACTCTACGGAAACAATGAGTAGGCCTTATTGAGAAATTGTCAACATGACCTAGTCTGTTTTCGTTTCCAAAATTATTTTCGTCTCATTGTTTAAACAAAGTTGGGTAAAATTAGAATCTTTTACAATCTTACAATGCCAAGGAATTATAGGCCTCAAAATTAATTATACACATTCAGGGTCCTCATGAACTACTTTTCCAGAGTTCTGTTTTCGTTAAAAAAATTTTTTTTTGAGGAAGAAAAAATTTTAACAAAATATTTTGATAAACAAAAAAAATTTCAAAACAACAGATAAATATTCAAAGAAATAATAGTCGAATTTTCAGTAAAAACAATTATTTTAATTCGAAAAATGAAGAAAATGAAATTTCAACAAAATATTTTAATTTCAAACAAAAAGAAAAAGAATTTTCAGCTGAAAAGATATATTTTCAAACAAATAATTTTTTACCAAGAAGACGGATTTTCAAATTAAAAAAAAAAAATAGTTTTCCACGAAAAAAAACGAACCTACAACTAAATAGTTTAATTTTTATCCGAAAATCGGATTGAATAATAATTTTCCTTAAAAAAAGATTAATTTTCAATTTAAAAAAATTTAGCCTAAAAAAACTAATTTTCAAAAAATTATTTAATTTTTCAATCAAACAAATGAATTTTTTACCAAAACAGGTGAATTTTCAAACAAGAAGAATAATTTTCTACAAAAAATAAAATTTTAATTACACAGTAGAATTTTCAACTAAAGAAGATTAACATCTAAGCAAAAGAAAAACTAATTAAAAAAATGTAAGTTGAATTTTTATCCAAAGAAATGATTTTTTAAGAAAAGGATGGATTTTTAACCGACAGGAATAATTTTTGAACAGAAAAGACGAATTTTCTATAAAACACATGAATTTTCAACCAAATGGTTGATTTTAAAACTAAAAAATAAATTTTTTTTACGAAAAATATAATATTTAAAATTTTCATTTAATTACTTATAAAAAAAAATTTTCATAAAAATAGTTAGGTTTTTAAGCGACGAATAAGAAAAAATAAAATAAAAATTAATTAATTACTGAAAAATAATTAAATAATGATAAATATTTATAATGAATAATAATAATAATGAAATAAATAATAAAGACTACTTTTCAAAAAAAGAAATGGATTTTCAACCACATAGTTGAATTTTCAAACAAATAATTTTCTACCAAAGTAGACTAATTTTTAACTCAAAAAATAAAATAAGAAACAAATGAAATAATGAAATATTTAATTGAAAATTGATTGTCAAAAAATACATATATTTTCAACCGCATAGTTGAATTTTCAGTTAAAAATGGTAAATTTGAAAAAATGGAATAATTAAATTTTTAGTATAAAAATAATTTCCAACTAAAAAAATAATTAACTAAAAACGAAACGAATTCCCAACAAAATAGTTAAATTTTTAACTAAAAATTAAAAAAATGAATTTTCAACTAAAAGAGATCAGTAAAAAAATGGAATAGTTGAATATTTAGCTCAGAAATGAATTTTTATCAAAAAATAAGTGTACTTTCAACAAAAAAAAAAAAAAAGGAATTTTCAAACCATATTTTTCAGCTGAAAAAGAAATAATTTTCCGTAAAAAAAAAAAGAATTTTCAACAAAATAGTTCAATTTTTTACCAAAGAGAAAAACTAATTTAAGAAAATATTTTTTTTTCATATAATAGTTCAATTTTCACTTGAAGTAATGAATTATCAACTGAAAGAGCTAAATTAAAAAAATGAAATAGTTAAATATTTAGTTAAAAATTAGTTGTTAACAAAATCGGTAAATTTTCAACCAAAAATGGAACAGTTCAATTTTTAGATAAAACAATTGAATTTTTAACAAAATAGTTTCTTTTTCATCTAAGAATTGAATCGTTAAATTTTTAATTAAACAAATTATTTTTAAAAAAATATTTAAATTGTCAACCAATGGCATGGATTTACAAGAAAAAATATTCTACATAAAGGATGTTTTTTTCAACAAAATACATGAATTTCCAACTAAAAAAGAATAATTTTTAACCGAAAATGGAATAGTTCAATTTTTAATTAAAAACATTAATTTTCAAAAAACAAAAAAAAAACGAATTTTCAACAAAATAGTCAAAATTTTAACCAAAGATAGTATAGTTATATTTTTAGCCAACTAAAAAGGCTTACATTTTTATGAATATGCAAATCAAAATTTAAGTTTTCAATTCTAAATTTTTCAAATTAAAGATATTTTGAAAGCAAATCATCAAAATTGCAGAATTTTTAATTCTAAAATTGAATTTTGAAAATATATAATTACAAATCGTAGGTTAACACGGATCGGATCATGCGTACGATCTCGTCCTGGCGCAGGTGTGAGGACGAGTCGTGGACAGCCCAAAAAGCTCTACTTTTGAAGAGGCCAATTTTAATTTTAAATGATTTCAATTTAAACGAATTAAATTTCAAAAATTAGCATTCAAAATCACTTTAATTTTGAAGATTATTGAATAAAAATTCTTTAATTTAATTTATTTTCTAATTTGATACTTTTAACAAGTGAAAGTTCTGCAATTTTGAAGAGTTATAATGGAAAACTCTTGGATTTCAAGGATGTCTGAATAAATTTTTTTTATTTTGGATGCTTTTGGAAATCAATGGTCAAGTTTTTGATTCTGAGTCGTCCAAATTGGAGAAATTTGGAAAATAAATAATCCAAATTGCAGAATATTTAACTATACAATTTTTAAATTATTTTAAAAGTTAACCAAGCTCTGCCATTTTGAAGAGTTACAATTCAAAATTGTTGAATTTTGAAAATAAAAAATTACAAAACGGAGGCTGACAAGGGTAGACCTTGCTTACGATCTCGCCCTGGCGCAGGTGTGAGGACGAGTCGTGGACTGCCCAAAAAAGCTCTACTTTTAATGGGCCAATTTTTATTTTAACTATTGAATTCTAAAATCATCAAATTTTGAAAATTTACAATTAAAGACTATTTGATTTTCATGGTAAATAAATAAAAATTCTTACGTTATCATGACCATACAACTCAGAAGTCAAGTTTTAAATTCCGAATCTTCCAAATTGATGAAATTTCTAATTCAGATCATAAAAATTACAGACTTTTGAAATTATTATATCAAACACTCATGAAATTCTTAATTTCAGGTTTTTTTTTGGAAATCATTAGTCAAGTTTTCAATTCTAAATCTTCCAAACTGAAAAACTTTTGTTAGTAAATGATCAAAATTACAGAATTTTTTAATGCTTAATTTGTAAATTATTTTGAAAATATAATTTTTAAAGCTAATCAAGTTCTGCAATTTTGTAGAGTTACAATTCAAAATTGTTGAATTGTGAAAATAAAAAATTACAAATCGGCGGCTGACAAGGGTCAAACTGGCGCAGGTGTGAGGACGAGTCGTGGACTGCCCAAACAAGCTCTACTTTTAATGAGGCCAATTTTCATTAATAATTATTGCATTCTAAAATAATTAAATTTCAAAAATTTACAATTGAAGACACTTATACTTATGATTATGCAAATTAGAAAGTCAAGTTTAAAATTCTGAATCTTTCACATTGATGAAATTTTTAATTTAAATCATGAAAATTACTAAAATTTCAAATTTCTGAATCGAAAACTCATTGATAAAAAAAATTTAATTGAATGTTCTGCAATTTTGAAGAGTTGAAATTAAAAATCCTTGCTTTTTCGGGATGCTCAAATAAAATTCTCAATTTTAGATGATTTTTGAACTTAATAGTCAAGTTTTTAATTCTAATTCTTCCAAGTTAAAGATATTTTGAAATTTACAATTAAAAATGGTTGAATTTTTAAAATATAGAATTACTAATCGGATGTTCATACGAGATTAAAAAAAATAAATATTCCAATTATTAAACAAAATTCATTTGTGATTGAAAAAAAAACAAATTGAAATTTTTATTATAAAAAATATTGTGTTTACAATCTCGTCCTGGCGCAGGTGTGAGACGAGTCGTGGACTGCCCAAAGAGCTCTACTTTTAATGCTTCCAATTTTCATTCATATTATTGCATTCTAAAATCATTGAATTTCAAATATTTACAATAAAAGACTGTTTTATTCTTAAGACAAATAAATAAAATTTCTTACATTTTTTCGATCATGTAAATCAAGTTTTAAATTCTGATTCTTCCAAATTGATGAAATTTTGAATTTTGATCATAAAAATTACAGAATTTTTAAATTTCTGAATCAAAAACTCATGAATTTTGAGAAAGATTAATAATGAAAAGTTTTGCAAGTTTGAAGATGTAAAATTGAAAAGCCTTGCTTTCTAGTGATGTTTAAATAAAAATTCTTAGTTTCAGATTATTTTGAAAATCGATAGTCAAGTTTTCAATTCTACATCTTCTGATTTCAAGAAATTTAGAAAGAAAATGATAAAAATTGCAGAATTGTTTTTGCTAAATTTCAAAATTTAAAACTCTACAATTTCAATTGTTTAATCTATTAAAAGTCAAGTTTTTAATTTCAATCTTCCAAAATACAGAAATTTTAAATTCGAATCATCAAAATTACAGAATTGTTAATTGTAAAATTTAAAAATTAAAAACTCTTCAATTTAAAAAAAAAGTAAATAAAAATTCTTACAGTTTTATGATTTTGAAGACCAGAAGTCAAATTTTCAATTCTAAGTATTTCAATTTTAGACATTCGGAATTCCAAAATCTCACCATTTAAAGTTCTACAAATTTTAAAAATGCAAATTCAAAAATTCTCCTATTTTAACGTTTTTTTGTAAAAAATTCGCTGATTTCAAAAATTTAAGAGTGAAAATGATTTGATTGATGATTTTAAAAGTGTTCAATACGGGTTTTCACAAGGGATCGGACCGTGCATACGATCTCGTCCTGGCGCAGGTGTGAGGACGAGTCGTGGACTGCCCCAAAAGCTTTTTTTTTCTATTGACGCAAATTTTAATTTTAAATGATCGAAATATAAAATTATTCAATTGTGAGGATTTGTAATAGAGAACTCTTTACTTTGGTGGATTAATAATTCAAAATTCTTACATTCATATAATTATATAAATAGAAAGTCAAGTTCCAAATTGAAAAAATTTCGAAAGTGATTGAACAAAATTACATGATTTTTAATTGTAATATTTAAAAATTAAAAACTATTTAATTTTGAAGTAAATGATGTAAGAATAATGAAGTAATTGATGTAAATGATCAAACTATAGAATTTTTAATTGTCAAACTTGAATTTGCCAAAATTTAATATTACGTACTATCAAAATATGATTCAAAGTACTACAATTTTGCAGAATCACAATTGAATGCTCTTCAGTTTTTGAGAGATATAAATAAAAATTCTCATATTTTTATGATTTCGCAGACCAAAAGTCAAATTTTTAATTCTAAGTCTTTCAATTTGAAGAAATTCGGGATTTCGAAAACTCACTATTTGATCTCGTCCTGGCGCAGGTGTGAGGACGAGTCGTGGACTGCCGGAAAACTCTAAATTTAATGATGACAATTTCCAATTAAAAAAAAAAATATTTAATTTTAAAGATCTGCAATAAAAAGCTCTTCAATTTTAAAGATATACATATAAATGAAAATTCTGATATTTTCATGATTTTGAAGACCAAAAGTCAAATTTTCAATTTCAAAAACTTACCTTTTGAATTTCTTAAATTTTTAGAATTAACCATAGAAAATTCTTCAATTGTAACGCTTTTTAGATGAAAATTCTTCAATTTTCAAGTGTATGAGTGAAATAAATTTGATCAGTGACAAAAATGTCCGATACGTCGGGTTTGAAAGGGATCGGACCGTGCGTACGATCTCGTCCTGGCGCAGGTGTGAGGACGAGTCGTGGACTGCCAAAAAAACTCTACATTTAATGACGCCAACTTTAATTCTAAACGATTTCAATTCAAAATTGTTTAATTTCAAAGATCTCCAATTGAAAACTCTTCCTCTTTTAAGATATATAAATAAAAATTCTTATATTTTCATGATTTTAAAGACCAAAAGTCAAATTTGTAATTTTAAGTCTTTCGATTTGAAGAAATTCTGATTCTTTCAAATTGATGAAATGTTGTATTTAGGTCATAAAAATTAAAGAATTTTTTAATTTAATGACGCTAATTTCAACTTTGAACGTTTTCAATTAAAAATTATTTAATTTCAAAGATCTGCAATTAAAAACTCTTCAATTTCAAAGATATACATGTAAATGAAAATTCTTAAATTTTTATAATTTTTAAGACCAAAAGTAAAATTTTCAATCAAAATTATTTAATTTCGAAGATCTACAATTAAAAAATCTTCAATTTTAAAGATATACCTACACATAAAAACTCTTATATTTTTATGATTTTGAAGAACAAAAGGCAAATTTTAAATTTACAAAACTGACCATTCGAAATTCTACAATTTGGAAAATTTAGCATAGAACATTCTTCAATTCCAAGGTTTTTAAAATAAAAATTCTTTAATTTTCAAGTGCATGAGTGGGAATGATTTGAACAATGTTAAACTTTTCCAATACGCGGGGTTCACAAGGGATCGGTCCATGTGTACGATCCCGTCCTGGCGCAGGTGTGAGGACGAGTCGTGGACTGCCCGAAAACCTCTATTATTGATAACGTCAATTTTAATTTTAAACGATTGAAATTCAAAATTATTTTATTTCAAAGAATCACAATTGAATACTCTTTAATTTTGAAGATATATAAATAAAAATTCTCATATTTTTATGATTTGAAGACCAAAAGTCGAATTTCGAATTCTAAGTCTTTTAATTTGAAGGAATCCGAAATTTAAAAGACTCAACATTTGAATTTTACAATTTTGAAAATTTACAATAGAAAATTCTTCAATTTCAACATTTTTTAGGTGAAAAGTCTTTCATTTTAAAATGTGTGATTGAAAAGGATTAAATTGTTCAATACGCGGGGTTCACAGGGGACCGGACCGCGCGTACGTACCCGTTCTGGCGCAGGTGTGAGGACGAGTCGTGGACTGCTCGAAAAACTCTACATTCTATGACGTCAATTTTAATTTTGAACAATGGCAATTCAAAATTATTTAATTTCGAAGATCTGCAAATAAAAACTCTTGAATTTCAAAGATATGCATGTAAATACAAATTCTTATATTTTTATAATTTTTAAGACCAAAAGTCAAATTTTCAGTTTCAAGAAATTCAGGATTTCAAAAACATTAGATTGAAAGGAAATTAATTTTAAAGTGTGTGAGTGAAAATGATTCAATTCATGTTACAATTTTCCAATACGGGGGGGGGGGGGGTTCACAAGGGATCGGACCGCGCGAACGGTCTTGCCCTGGCGCAGGTGTGAGGACGAGTCGTGGACTGCCCGAAAAGCTCTACTATTAATCACCTCAATTTTAATTTCAAACAATCGAAATTCAGAATCATTTAATTTGAAAGATCTACAATTAGAAAATCTTCAATTTTAAAGACATATAAATAAAAATTCTTATATTCTTATGATGTTGAAGACCAAAAGTGAAATTTTCAATTTTAAGTCTTCCAATTTAAAGAAATTCTGCTTCTTCCAAATTGATGAAATTTTGAATTTAGATCATCAAAATTACAGAATTTTCAAATTTCTAAATCAAAACTAATGAATCTCAAAGAAAATTTATAATGAAAAGTTCTGCAATTTTGAAGAATCAAAATTGAAAACCCTTTCTTCTTAGTGATGTTTAAATAAATTTTTTCTTTAAAATTAACAATAAAAAATTCTTCAATTTTAACGTTTTTAGATGAACATTTTCAAAATTTAAAAGTATGAGTTAAAATGATTTGATCAATGTTTGAATTGTTCAAGCGGGGGGTTCACAAGGGATTGAACCGTGCGTACGATCTCGTCCTGGCGCAGGTGTGAGGACGAGTCGTGTACTGTCTAAAAACTCTACAATCCATGACGCCAATTTTAATTTTAAACGATTGCAATTCAAAATTGTTTAATTTCAAAGATCTCCAATTGAATACTGTTCGATTTTTAAGATATATAAATAAAAATTCTTATATTTTCATGGTTTTGAAGACCAAAAGTCGAATTCTAAATTTTAAGTATTTCAATTTAAAGAAATTCGGAATTTCAAAAACTTACCGTTGGAAGTTCTACAATTTTAAAAATTCACAATAGAAAATTCTTCAATTTTAACGTTTTTTATTAAAAAATTCTTTAATTTTAAAATGTATGAGTGAAAATGATTTCATCAATGATAAAATTGTTCAATACGCTGGGTTCACAAAGGATCGAACCGTGCGTATGATCTCGTCCTGGCGCAGGTG
>CAKNXH010086063.1:0-10879 GCA_932178445.1 Andricus quercusramuli | reverse complement strand
TACTTTCTTTGTTCATGAGAGAAGAATCATAACATCAAGCAACGAGAGAGAGAAGCTAGCGTCTTTTCCTGTTTTGCAAAACAGTTGAAGATCGCGCGAAACAAATGACGCTACCTTCTCCCCCTCATTGCTCGAGGTTGTGATTCTCCACTTCTGATCGAAGGAAGTATCGTACACTTCTGATTATTGTAAGTAATGCCTTCTGCCTCTTCACTATTTTCAAACCATTTTTGAGATTTCAATGATCTAGTATGACCAAAATACAGGAGAATTTTGAAGAAACTGAAATACCCAGTGACGACGATCCGGATGATGATATTGAAAATAGTGAGGATGAATCTCCTTTTGCAGATTTCCTCTCAGATTCCGTCTTGCAGAGATGGATGGAATTTGGGAGAAAAAAACGAAATGTTAGTCCGAGAGTAGCATACGCACATTTTCATATCAATTTTCTTACCAAAATTGCCGCCATATTGTATTCGCCATCTTGAATTTTGTGTCTTTGATATCAGAATCGTAATCAGCGACCTCAAAAACCCCCATAATCCGGTTTCTCACCGATTGAACAAAAAAACCACAAATTTGACTCAAAATAGCCGCCATATTGGTTCAGCCATTTTGAATTTCAAAAATCTGACTCCAGATTCGGAAACTACGACTCAAAAAACATAGAATCCCACCATGACTTGAGCATGTTATGGGGCTTGTTTTCCTACAACCAAATTTATCCGTAAAAAGGGGCTTTTTTTGAAAGTAATTTGTTTATAATTATGAACGTAATGAAGATATTGATTTCTCATCTATGAAAATATCAATATTTGAACCTCAACTACTCAAGCATCCAATAAATTACGAAAGAATACAAGGAAGAAGTAGGAAAATATCCAAATTATTGATGATAAACAGGTGGGACGTATATGTCCCACTGCCCCGCAAAGGGTTAAGCAGTTTTTTTTCGATAACTTTAAAAAAATAAAATACATATAATTATTTTCCTGACTGTATAGTGTATAGAAAGAATACATTAACCATTTTTTAATTGTTTAAACAAATATAATTCGTTTAAACAATTATTTTTCCAAACATTTTTTAAATCGTATTTTCTGTATTAAACATAATATTGAATGATTTCGAGGAGTAGTAAATTCTGTTAAAAATCGTGTTATTGTTTGAACAATTTTTATCAGTTTAAGCAGTTTTCTATTAAAAAATGTGGATCAATAATATGAAATATTAAACATGGAATTATTTTCGTAAATATATTTTAATATATATTTTTTTGTCTTCCAGTATGTCAGATTCATATTCATAAGACATTGATATTCATTAAAACAAAATGCTGTAATGAAATATAATCTAAATCGATTTCATATGCAGTCTAATTATGAAGAAATAGGAAGAAAGCAATGATAAATACACTTTTATCATTCAAATTTTATTATGACTTTGATGATTTATTTAATAATGCGCCAGAGGAGATGTAAACGTTTACTCAATTTGAAGAGAATTTGAAGAAAAAAACCAATAATTTATTGTATAAACAATAACATAAAGTTTTTAGCAGAATTTATTACTCCTCGAAATCATTCAATATTATGTTTAATTCAGAAAATACCATTAGAAAATATTTTTGGAACAGAAATTGTTTAAACAAATTGTATTTGTTTAGATAATTTAAAAATAATTGAGATATTCTTTCTATACACTATACAGTCAGAAAAATAATCATATGTATTTTATTTCATTTATTTTAATTTATCGAAAAAAACTGCTTAAGCAAATCAAAATTGTTTAAACAAATATAAATTTATTAAACATTAAAAGGAATGTATCAAAATTATATAATTATTTAACAAAAAGTAGCATAGGATACCAATTTGAGAAAAAACTGGACATCTCTGTGTCAATTTTTAGAAATGTTGAGAATAAACAATAAGTCATTGTTTAAATAATTGCATAATGTTTCTTGAAAAAATTGCTACTCCAAACAATGACCAAATATTACATTTCAATCAGAAAATACGATTATTTTTTACATTTCTTGGGAATAAATAATTGTTTAAATAAGTTACATTTGTTTAAACAATTGAAAATTGTTTAAAAAGTCATGGAAAATATTTAAATGGTCCATTAGTAATCTTTTAGTAATTAGTAATACATATATATATATATATATATCGGATTAGTAATCCGATAATTACTTTGAAGGTAAGTCATTCAAAAAATTTTAATCTCGTAAGTTGAGGTTAGATTATGCGCTACAAAGTTGGAATTTTTTCACCTATCTTATAACAAAGCAAAGGGGACACGGTGTAATGTAATTCCAACTTCTAATTAACGTTACTATTTTAGTTAATAATTATAACAGATTCGAGAATAAATTTCGGGGAAAATTTATTTGAGAACAAAGTTTAACACTTACTGAGACTCAAATCCAAATCATTGAAAAATGTTTGAAGTAGACATAGCGTAGAATACCTCTAGAGCGACAAATTATCAAACTTCAGTATTACAATTTTTAAAAAATCGAACGTGATCAACTTGGATGAAATAAAGTGGAAAGACCTACCAGAAAACTCTTTTCTTTTGTTGCAAAAAACATCTGCCTCTTGTAGTCGCTATAATTTTTCACTGCAGTCGATGCGACTTTAAAACCTAAATATTTTAGTTTCACTCGGGCCACACCTTCAGTTTAGCAAATGAATGAACACACGTTTTTGCTTTTCAAAATAAAAAATTCTAATATATGGGCGTCCGTATGAGAAGGGCCCTTCGTATAGAAGCATATGGCCGGATAAATTCTCGGCATTTTAGGCCCAAAAAAGCTTCAAGAAATTGTTTTTGAAGAAAACGTACCTATAAACTTGGCAAGTGTGTGGAATTCTACGAGGATTAATACTCTCAGTCGAAGATTTAAAAAATCCTCGCAGATTTCCTCGTCCAAAAATAACATGAGGATTTCCTCGAGAATTTTTTCAATAGAGCCTTTTTACAAGGACGCCCACAGATAACCTTAACAACATTTCTTATGGTAAAAAGAAAAAATACGTCTAATTCATTTTTAAAGCAGATTAATTCCTAGGGATAAGCATTTGAAAAGATATAAAATTTCGACATCATGGATCCGAAATAGATGTGATTTTGAGAAATTCGAATGGTTTACTAGGACGTACAAGGGACAGAGAGAAAGGCGCTGTGAGCCCTGACCGTTACGTTCGAACGAACCCCGATTTGACCTCGTGGTCCTTTGCAGGCCACGCCTCAGTCTATCTTCTTATCGGGGTGCCAGTGTATATACTGAAGGAGCATCAATAAACGATGACGTAGCCAGTTTTTCTTTTTTTTTTTATAAAAACAAAAATAAAATTAGCGTGAACTTAAGAAAGACACAGCAATAATATATTTAAAAAATAGAAAAACTGCCCATGAAGTTTATCACCCACAACTAAGCATACGCAAATTATTCTCAAAATAATAATGCTTAATGTAACACATAATACATACCTTATATAAATCAGGAATAATCCAATGCTAGAGCCTCTGTTGAACCACTCAAAACGCTTCTAATGGATGATGATCCAATAATGCTTGAATGGCTTGAAACTTTTAAACTACTGTGAACTACTGGAAGCCATACTCTGCTAACTGTAGCTTTAGGTGAACGTGCACGTACGTGCCTTAGTGCCCGCAGCGGAATTCTCGTAATCAAATGACGGACGGCCAATCACAGAGCAGCTTCAAGAGACATCAAATTGTCCATTGGCCGAAAAGATCCGTTTGGCGACGCTGAAATCTACGGACGCAAGAGTCCAGAGTTTGAATGGTATAAGTTTGACTCGCATTTACTTGAAATTTACTTAATAGACTTAACTGAATAGTAAAGAAAACTTAGCAGACAACGTGAATATGTAATTTATAAAGTCTCTTCCGTAAATATGAAACAAATGCAATGTCGAAATTTTACAATTCAAACTCTGGACCCTTGCGTCTGTAGCTCTCAGCGCCACCAAACGGATCTTTCAGGCTCGAATTCCACTTTTTAATCTGTTGACTGTTCCGGTGATTTTTTTTCCGTGAGATCGTTATTTTATAGTTTTAGGGAAATCCTGGCTGTTAATTTTCGCAGTGCGAATAATATTGATGTTTCCAAATATATTTAAATAAGCCACAGCTTAATTCTGGAGTTCTATCAAGGGTGCAAGTGATATAGGTAAGATACGAGAGGTTATGTTCGTAGTTGTAAACAAATGTTCCAAATATTTTATACATTTCTTATTTCCGCAGAGAAAATATTTTCAATAATTAAAAATTTACGTGTAATATTTTGCAAGGTGTTTTTTTTATATAACTTACATTTGAATAAAATTGTTTAAAAGCTTATTCACTTTATATGACAAGACATTTGTTCTATTTGAAGTATAGGGTAAGAGCACCAGTTACTGGCACCTTAAGAGAAAATTTAGACTTTAGGAAATAAATGAGCACATAAAATAATGAATTCTAAAATAGTGAAAATTATACCTACACTAAAAAATTTACATATAATACACTGGAATGTTGATTATTATTAAAAGTTATTGGAACTTTCGTCTCCATTGCTTGGCAGTGCACTCCCCTAACCTCTCAATATTTCTGTACTGTAAAAAAGAATTTCAAGTTTACCACTGCGATTTGTAATTTTACCAGAACTTGTAAAACTACTTATTTCATAATAGTGAACTTACTAATTTTAATTGAAATACATGACTTTCAATGTAGTAGTTTCACAAGATTTCATGAATTTGCTTCTTCAAAAGTAGGTGAGAATTGGACTCTGGCAGTCAATCGCAATGGTAAAGTTGAAAAAAAAATTGTTACAGTGTGTAATTACATTAAAAAATGGATCAAAAATTTATTTTGCGTCCGAAAAATAATAAATTATATTATAGCTGTAAAGCTTTAGCAATGGTTCAAGTATGCTTCGGTGTAGGTTTTGCTTTCGTCAGGCTAAATCAAGAAACAAATTTAATTTTCTTCAACAGATCAGAAATCTTGAAATTATATTTCCGAGGATATATAAAAATATAGTCAAAGTGAATAACTCACCGATTGAATAAAAACGTTTGCTATTTATAAGAAGATGAATTCTGGTGTAAAATATAAAATATTGCGCAACAATATTATTGAACGCAATATGTATGACAATAATGTAATTCAAATTATAATTTGAATAAAAACAACATCAACTTTTACCTCAATAGGGACCTAATCTTCCTTTCCGATACTGCTGCCGCCACCGAAAATTGCGGCGACCCTTGCAAAAGTAAGGTGAGCGAATCTCGAAATCTATTGGAAACAATACAAAATAAATTGAAATTATAAATGCTGCCATAATTCATACGCACTTCGAAAACATTGTATGCGATTTAGAACAAATGTGTGTATGGCAAAAAAATTGTTCAAAATGTGTACGACTTATGGAAGCATTTTATAATTTTACTTTACTTTGCATTATTTCCAATGGATTTCCAGCTTTGCTCACCTCACTTTTGCCACGGTCGTCGTAATTTTTCTGTGAATCAGCGCCATCGAAAGATAGATTAGGTCCCTATAAAATAAATGAAATTAACAAAACGATACGATAATCTGCATATAAATGATAGCTTCATTTATTATCATTTTTAGCCATTTTTGCATCTACCTAAGAACGACTTTTATTCTTTCTGAAATTTTCACACTTCATTTCATGAAGAATACGCGAAATACTTCCTGTTAACACGAGATCTTGAGATTACGTAACATTAATTTTTTCTGACGAGGCATGAATGCCAATAAATGAAACCATTCCAGAATTACATAGTCTTGTTATGGAACTAGGAATCCTATGACTAGAGACCATATTTTTCGTATTATTTTCCATTGGACCCCCCCCCGCCCCGCCCCCCCCCCCGGGGAGGTTGTGAGTACATCATTGTCAAGGTTTAATTCTTATTTTTATTGAATTTTATAAATACCTATATTTTTATAAATATCCACAAAAAATGAAACAGATTTACTTATTTACAACGTTTCTATTACAAAATTGAAAAATATCACCAGCTCAAGGTTTTCTTTAGGAAACCCAATAAATTCTTGGCACCCTAAGGATTAAAGTGAATTTGACCCTAGGACCACAAACTGGGGTACACATGTAACCCACGGAAAATTCAATGACTGCTCATTGTCGCACGTTTCCGGCACTTTTTGCCCTTTGCATAATTTTCTTACTAATGCATGTCTAATGAATTTGACTTTATTAAACTGTATTTTCGCGTTTGGAAAGTGTTTTACACGAAAGAGAAAGTTGGTGAACGATTGAACCCCATTGTGAGGTTAAAAGGCAAAAAAAATTGACAGATGGGTTCTGGGGTTAATATCACAGCCACACAAAACAAAATGTTTTTGTGGGTCTGGAGGTCAGACCATGTTAACATTATGTTTTTGGGATCTCCGAATCCAAGTCCGAGTCCTAAATACCTTTGTTTTATGGAGTATATAAGCTTTATGGGTTGAACTGATTTTTTATTAATATACGGCTAAAGTCAAAACCTTGAAGCGTTAAATAGCTTAGATTACAAGGTTTTTTGAGGTTATGTCAAAACCCTGAGCTGCTGGGATTTTTTGGACCTCGGATTCGGATTTAGCGACCCCAAAAACATATAATAAACATAGTCTGACCCCCGGATTCGAAAAAAAATTTATGAGGTTTTTTCAGGTTATTTCAGAACCCTGACGTGCTTGGGGTTTTTGGACCTCGGATTCGGATTCAGCGACCCCACAAACATATAGGAAACATGGTCTGACCTCCAGACCGAAAGAAAGATTTTTTGGTCCATAAGTTGTATATATTGTCATACGCAAAAAATATAGTAGAATTAAGATAATATTGATAAAATACGATAAATTTTTGTATTTTTTTTAATTTTAACGAAAATCAGAAGAGGAGCCAATAACCGGCATAGTGCCAAAAGTCACTGCTCTTACCCTATGTCTGTAAACAGAAAGAATACTTTCAAAGTATTTAGTTTCCAAAACATTTTTTTTTTCTTTACCTATAGGTAGAATTTTCATACAATATTTGTAAGTTTATTATAATCTATTATATGTACATTTCTACTGTGTATATTGTTCATTGCCGATTTAGCTTAAATCTTTTAAGCAGAAAATTTACAATTTAGTCCTGCAATTCTTGATATTTTAATTTGATACTACATTGAATTGTTAGAATTTTTGATCTAAATTGTGCAATTTAAGCTTTCTGCATGCAAAAAATAATTTTTCCTTGTCCCCTAGCCGAAAGTACGTTTTCCCGGCCGCATTTCTGTCCGGAAACAGTGGCTTTTGCGGCCTACTAAAGTTAACAAGATCTCTGATTGGCTGCGAGATTTTTGTGGCTCGCTGACTTGCCCACCTGACGTAGCAACGCTCAGTATTGTGTTATTGTGTACTTAGCCTCTGAAAAATATTTATTTTGACAGGTGAATGGAAAAAAGAGAGCGTCGGTGTGCTAAACCTCAAAACTGATTGTTGAACGTTATTGCGATTTTTGTGCATAAAAAGAGGGCACAAAAGCTCAAAAATGGTCGACTCCTCGTCTGAAAGTTTTGCAGACGAAGAAGAAGTATCACGAAAAAATATAAAATAAAAAAGATGCGTTTTTGATACCCGCCCCGACCAGCAAAACCTCGGCTCCGCCTCGGCTTTGCAAAAGTCGGGCGGGGGACCGAATCCTATGCAATCGCTCAGCTGACCGAGAGCAGCAGCGGTGCTGCGCGAGGTGGCCGGGAGCGCGTGCTGATCCAGGCCACAAAAGAAAAAGCATCCGAAGTAGCAGCCGACAACGCATTTTATTAATGAACATTAATTATTGAACGCACTTTCGGCTGGGGATGAAGAAAAATAATATACGACACACGGCCAGAAATATTGGCTGCCCTGGCGTGAGTGATATGAGGCTTTGGCTTCGCCTCGGCCTTCATATCACACACGCCCGGAAATTCAACTTTCTGGCCTTGGGTCATAATATACTATTACAATGTTAATATATTTACGCACACAATATTATTCAACGCTGCGTACTACCCAAAGTCCTATTCCCAATCACATATGGAATCCATATGTATATTTCGTTTTTAATGTTAAAACTTAGTTTTTGTTTCCAATAAATAATTGTTCAATGTATTCACAACCTACAATAGGTGAGGTGGTAAAACAAATCAACCTTTGCTTACGTTTCTAAAATTTTTGGTGGCAACTTTACAAGTATTTTCATAAGAATCATTTGTTTATTGATATCGAATAAATTATTGTTATAAATTTTGTAATATGTGATCATATATTACTGACTGAGCTGTCAAAATTATTTTTTAGATATAAAATTGATGAATGTTCAAAGATTTGGTGTCCTGAATAGAACCCTCACTTTTGGGTTCCGAAAATGGCTCAGGTTACTCCAACGAGCTTCTATTTCAAAGTGAAATATAATAGGAGCTATAAGGCATCCAAGCCCTTTTAGGCTAAAATTAGACCTTTGAACCAGTACTCGAAATTCGAACTTTCAAACCTTCTGACCTTCGAACTAGTTACCTTGAACTAATGACCTTCGAACTAGTATTGCAGTTATCACTCGCCAACTTTAGATGCGTTTTTCTCGAAAAGCGATTTTTGAAAGTTCCAACTTAAAAAATACACAATCGACTCGTTTTTCAACCTAAGGAGTTCGTCTTGCAGTTAAAATTTAGGATATTTATCCGATTATATAACTCTAAACGTATCTTAATATCGACCATAAGGGCCCTTTTATTGTGATCCGCCATATATTTTTTTCTTTCTTTATATTACACTTCAAATATAGTAAAAAACACATCACTGTATCGTTCATAGGAGTCAATGTGATATATTTCCACGTTCAAATTTCGATATATATTCCAAGGTACTAGAAAATTTACGAGAATAAACGAAAATGGAACACAGAAAACATTTTCTGGAATTGTCTGAAAGGCAAAAGAGGCGCCGCAAATTGGATTGGCCGACCCGTTTGGATAACACAGCTGTAAAGCCAAATAAAATTAATCTGCTTTGCATAAAAGAGTAATGAAGCCACAGAAAGTTGTACTAGAGATGCTGACCCTATCGACAGTAAAAATCTCGCAGAAATCTCGACAGAAGATCTTGCTGGTGTCTCACAATTTAGTGGCAGTACTAAAGAAATAGAAAATGAAAACATAGAAGTATAGGAATATATTGATTTGGAGGAGAAACTTAATCGATATGACGACGACGACGATGAGAGGCCAGTACCGGAATTGTCGTTTTGGGAAAAAATTGCTACGTTATGCATCAAGTATAACAAGACCCGAGCTGAAGTAAATGAATTACTTAGCATTCTTCGAGAAAATGGCCATCCTGAGCTACTAAAAGATGCCAGGACTCTATTGAGCACGCCGAGAAAAACTTCAAGTGTAAGTGTTTTTGAATCAGGAAAATACTTACACTTTGGATTAGAAAAAGCAATCCTCCATGAATTAAAGTTCTTTGGCGAAGGGGCTGAGTTCACAGAAATGTCGAAAAAAATCCATGTAGATGGATTGCCTTTATCGAAAAGCTCAAAAAGTAAATTATGGTTAATGTTAGACCGAACTATGAAACCACAACCCTCAGCAGTTTTTCTTATCGGCGGATACCATGGTACGGAAAAACCGAATTCAGTCCACGAATTTCTTGCGGAATTCAAAGAAGAAGAACATTGAACGGTGAAGGCTTCTTTTGTAATGGGCGCACCATTAAAGTAATCTTGGAATTAGTTTTAGGTGTTAGCCTGGCAAGGAGTTTTTTTACCTGCACAAAGTCTCACAATGGATACTCTGCGTGTCAGAGATGCATTGTCGAAGGACACTATGAATTCCATAAGATGATCTTCCTGGAAACTGATTGTGCGTTGAGGACTGACGAAAGCTTCGCTTTTCCATTGGACGAGGAGCATCACACTGGAGATTCACCGTTAGAAGAGATTTCGGTCAACATGGTCTCTCAAGTTCCCTTGGATGGGATGCATATGGTAGATCTTGGTATAACTCCAAGAATGATGCGCTCATTACTATCAGGGAAGCATCCTGGTAGGTTGAGGGCGTTACAAGCAAAAAATTTGTCGAAGCTTCTGATTTCCTGCAAAGAATGGATACCTGCACAGTTCGTGAGGAAACCACGAGACTTGGATGAACTGCCCAGATGGAAAGCAACAGAATTACGACTTTTTGGTTTTTATCCATGTCCAGTGGCTCTAGAACTATTTTTGCCAGCACAATACTTGAAACATTTCAACACTCTGAATTGCGCGATGAGAATTCTACACAATCCAACTGATTATATTCTAAAAAATAAATGTGCAAAGGAGCAGTTAAAGTGGTTTGTGGAAATGTTTCCAAAGCTCTATGGGTGGAGTGAAATGGTTTTTAAAGTACACGGTCTCATCTATCTTAGTGACGAATCCAAAATACATGGGCCTTTAGACTCATTCAGTTGTTATGCATTTGAAAACTTTGTGCAAATAATTGAAAAATTGATTCATAGACCTGACGATCCATTGCCTCAGATCTTTCGAAGACAAGTCGAAATCTACAACAATGAAAAGCCAGAATCTTCCAAGAAAACAATCATTTTCCCGAAATTACTAAAGGAATCTACAAACGTTCCCACTGGTTATACGAGGGCATACGAAGCAATATCCGTTGGAAGTGACAATTTGATGGTACGAAAGCCTAACAATTTTTGTCATCTGTGGAACAAAGATGTGATTTGCATAAAGAATATATCGGGAAAAAAATGGCGAGATTGTCATATTTGGGGAAAATCTGATAAATCT
>CAKNXH010086062.1:0-10878 GCA_932178445.1 Andricus quercusramuli | reverse complement strand
TACTTTCTTTGTTCATGAGAGAAGAATCATAACATCAAGCAACGAGAGAGAGAAGCTAGCGTCTTTTCCTGTTTTGCAAAACAGTTGAAGATCGCGCGAAACAAATGACGCTACCTTCTCCCCCTCATTGCTCGAGGTTGTGATTCTCCACTTCTGATCGAAGGAAGTATCGTACACTTCTGATTATTGTAAGTAATGCCTTCTGCCTCTTCACTATTTTCAAACCATTTTTGAGATTTCAATGATCTAGTATGACCAAAATACAGGAGAATTTTGAAGAAACTGAAATACCCAGTGACGACGATCCGGATGATGATATTGAAAATAGTGAGGATGAATCTCCTTTTGCAGATTTCCTCTCAGATTCCGTCTTGCAGAGATGGATGGAATTTGGGAGAAAAAAACGAAATGTTAGTCCGAGAGTAGCATACGCACATTTTCATATCAATTTTCTTACCAAAATTGCCGCCATATTGTATTCGCCATCTTGAATTTTGTGTCTTTGATATCAGAATCGTAATCAGCGACCTCAAAAACCCCCATAATCCGGTTTCTCACCGATTGAACAAAAAAACCACAAATTTGACTCAAAATAGCCGCCATATTGGTTCAGCCATTTTGAATTTCAAAAATCTGACTCCAGATTCGGAAACTACGACTCAAAAAACATAGAATCCCACCATGACTTGAGCATGTTATGGGGCTTGTTTTCCTACAACCAAATTTATCCGTAAAAAGGGGCTTTTTTTGAAAGTAATTTGTTTATAATTATGAACGTAATGAAGATATTGATTTCTCATCTATGAAAATATCAATATTTGAACCTCAACTACTCAAGCATCCAATAAATTACGAAAGAATACAAGGAAGAAGTAGGAAAATATCCAAATTATTGATGATAAACAGGTGGGACGTATATGTCCCACTGCCCCGCAAAGGGTTAAGCAGTTTTTTTTCGATAACTTTAAAAAAATAAAATACATATAATTATTTTCCTGACTGTATAGTGTATAGAAAGAATACATTAACCATTTTTTAATTGTTTAAACAAATATAATTCGTTTAAACAATTATTTTTCCAAACATTTTTTAAATCGTATTTTCTGTATTAAACATAATATTGAATGATTTCGAGGAGTAGTAAATTCTGTTAAAAATCGTGTTATTGTTTGAACAATTTTTATCAGTTTAAGCAGTTTTCTATTAAAAAATGTGGATCAATAATATGAAATATTAAACATGGAATTATTTTCGTAAATATATTTTAATATATATTTTTTTGTCTTCCAGTATGTCAGATTCATATTCATAAGACATTGATATTCATTAAAACAAAATGCTGTAATGAAATATAATCTAAATCGATTTCATATGCAGTCTAATTATGAAGAAATAGGAAGAAAGCAATGATAAATACACTTTTATCATTCAAATTTTATTATGACTTTGATGATTTATTTAATAATGCGCCAGAGGAGATGTAAACGTTTACTCAATTTGAAGAGAATTTGAAGAAAAAAACCAATAATTTATTGTATAAACAATAACATAAAGTTTTTAGCAGAATTTATTACTCCTCGAAATCATTCAATATTATGTTTAATTCAGAAAATACCATTTAGAAAATATTTTTGGAACAGAAATTGTTTAAACAAATTGTATTTGTTTAGATAATTTAAAAATAATTGAGATATTCTTTCTATACACTATACAGTCAGAAAAATAATCATATGTATTTTATTTCATTTATTTTAATTTATCGAAAAAAACTGCTTAAGCAAATCAAAATTGTTTAAACAAATATAAATTTATTAAACATTAAAAGGAATGTATCAAAATTATATAATTATTTAACAAAAAGTAGCATAGGATACCAATTTGAGAAAAAACTGGACATCTCTGTGTCAATTTTTAGAAATGTTGAGAATAAACAATAAGTCATTGTTTAAATAATTGCATAATGTTTCTTGAAAAAATTGCTACTCCAAACAATGACCAAATATTACATTTCAATCAGAAAATACGATTATTTTTTACATTTCTTGGGAATAAATAATTGTTTAAATAAGTTACATTTGTTTAAACAATTGAAAATTGTTTAAAAAGTCATGGAAAATATTTAAATGGTCCATTAGTAATCTTTTAGTAATTAGTAATACATATATATATATATATATATCGGATTAGTAATCCGATAATTACTTTGAAGGTAAGTCATTCAAAAAATTTTAATCTCGTAAGTTGAGGTTAGATTATGCGCTACAAAGTTGGAATTTTTTCACCTATCTTATAACAAAGCAAAGGGGACACGGTGTAATGTAATTCCAACTTCTAATTAACGTTACTATTTTAGTTAATAATTATAACAGATTCGAGAATAAATTTCGGGGAAAATTTATTTGAGAACAAAGTTTAACACTTACTGAGACTCAAATCCAAATCATTGAAAAATGTTTGAAGTAGACATAGCGTAGAATACCTCTAGAGCGACAAATTATCAAACTTCAGTATTACAATTTTTAAAAAATCGAACGTGATCAACTTGGATGAAATAAAGTGGAAAGACCTACCAGAAAACTCTTTTCTTTTGTTGCAAAAAACATCTGCCTCTTGTAGTCGCTATAATTTTTCACTGCAGTCGATGCGACTTTAAAACCTAAATATTTTAGTTTCACTCGGGCCACACCTTCAGTTTAGCAAATGAATGAACACACGTTTTTGCTTTTCAAAATAAAAAATTCTAATATATGGGCGTCCGTATGAGAAGGGCCCTTCGTATAGAAGCATATGGCCGGATAAATTCTCGGCATTTTAGGCCCAAAAAAGCTTCAAGAAATTGTTTTTGAAGAAAACGTACCTATAAACTTGGCAAGTGTGTGGAATTCTACGAGGATTAATACTCTCAGTCGAAGATTTAAAAAATCCTCGCAGATTTCCTCGTCCAAAAATAACATGAGGATTTCCTCGAGAATTTTTTCAATAGAGCCTTTTTACAAGGACGCCCACAGATAACCTTAACAACATTTCTTATGGTAAAAAGAAAAAATACGTCTAATTCATTTTTAAAGCAGATTAATTCCTAGGGATAAGCATTTGAAAAGATATAAAATTTCGACATCATGGATCCGAAATAGATGTGATTTTGAGAAATTCGAATGGTTTACTAGGACGTACAAGGGACAGAGAGAAAGGCGCTGTGAGCCCTGACCGTTACGTTCGAACGAACCCCGATTTGACCTCGTGGTCCTTTGCAGGCCACGCCTCAGTCTATCTTCTTATCGGGGTGCCAGTGTATATACTGAAGGAGCATCAATAAACGATGACGTAGCCAGTTTTTCTTTTTTTTTTATAAAAACAAAAATAAAATTAGCGTGAACTTAAGAAAGACACAGCAATAATATATTTAAAAAATAGAAAAACTGCCCATGAAGTTTATCACCCACAACTAAGCATACGCAAATTATTCTCAAAATAATAATGCTTAATGTAACACATAATACATACCTTATATAAATCAGGAATAATCCAATGCTAGAGCCTCTGTTGAACCACTCAAAACGCTTCTAATGGATGATGATCCAATAATGCTTGAATGGCTTGAAACTTTTAAACTACTTTGAACTACTGGAAGCCATACTCTGCTAACTGTAGCTTTAGGTGAACGTGCACGTACGTGCCTTAGTGCCCGCAGCGGAATTCTCGTAATCAAATGACGGACGGCCAATCACAGAGCAGCTTCAAGAGACATCAAATTGTCCATTGGCCGAAAAGATCCGTTTGGCGACGCTGAAATCTACGGACGCAAGAGTCCAGAGTTTGAATGGTATAAGTTTGACTCGCATTTACTTGAAATTTACTTAATAGACTTAACTGAATAGTAAAGAAAACTTAGCAGACAACGTGAATATGTAATTTATAAAGTCTCTTCCGTAAATATGAAACAAATGCAATGTCGAAATTTTACAATTCAAACTCTGGACCCTTGCGTCTGTAGCTCTCAGCGCCACCAAACGGATCTTTCAGGCTCGAATTCCACTTTTTAATCTGTTGACTGTTCCGGTGATTTTTTTTCCGTGAGATCGTTATTTTATAGTTTTAGGGAAATCCTGGCTGTTAATTTTCGCAGTGCGAATAATATTGATGTTTCCAAATATATTTAAATAAGCCACAGCTTAATTCTGGAGTTCTATCAAGGGTGCAAGTGATATAGGTAAGATACGAGAGGTTATGTTCGTAGTTGTAAACAAATGTTCCAAATATTTTATACATTTCTTATTTCCGCAGAGAAAATATTTTCAATAATTAAAAATTTACGTGTAATATTTTGCAAGGTGTTTTTTTTATATAACTTACATTTGAATAAAATTGTTTAAAAGCTTATTCACTTTATATGACAAGACATTTGTTCTATTTGAAGTATAGGGTAAGAGCACCAGTTACTGGCACCTTAAGAGAAAATTTAGACTTTAGGAAATAAATGAGCACATAAAATAATGAATTCTAAAATAGTGAAAATTATACCTACACTAAAAAATTTACATATAATACACTGGAATGTTGATTATTATTAAAAGTTATTGGAACTTTCGTCTCCATTGCTTGGCAGTGCACTCCCCTAACCTCTCAATATTTCTGTACTGTAAAAAAGAATTTCAAGTTTACCACTGCGATTTGTAATTTTACCAGAACTTGTAAAACTACTTATTTCATAATAGTGAACTTACTAATTTTAATTGAAATACATGACTTTCAATGTAGTAGTTTCACAAGATTTCATGAATTTGCTTCTTCAAAAGTAGGTGAGAATTGGACTCTGGCAGTCAATCGCAATGGTAAAGTTGAAAAAAAAATTGTTACAGTGTGTAATTACATTAAAAAATGGATCAAAAATTTATTTTGCGTCCGAAAAATAATAAATTATATTATAGCTGTAAAGCTTTAGCAATGGTTCAAGTATGCTTCGGTGTAGGTTTTGCTTTCGTCAGGCTAAATCAAGAAACAAATTTAATTTTCTTCAACAGATCAGAAATCTTGAAATTATATTTCCGAGGATATATAAAAATATAGTCAAAGTGAATAACTCACCGATTGAATAAAAACGTTTGCTATTTATAAGAAGATGAATTCTGGTGTAAAATATAAAATATTGCGCAACAATATTATTGAACGCAATATGTATGACAATAATGTAATTCAAATTATAATTTGAATAAAAACAACATCAACTTTTACCTCAATAGGGACCTAATCTTCCTTTCCGATACTGCTGCCGCCACCGAAAATTGCGGCGACCCTTGCAAAAGTAAGGTGAGCGAATCTCGAAATCTATTGGAAACAATACAAAATAAATTGAAATTATAAATGCTGCCATAATTCATACGCACTTCGAAAACATTGTATGCGATTTAGAACAAATGTGTGTATGGCAAAAAAATTGTTCAAAATGTGTGCGACTTATGGAAGCATTTTATAATTTTACTTTACTTTGCATTATTTCCAATGGATTTCCAGCTTTGCTCACCTCACTTTTGCCACGGTCGTCGTAATTTTTCTGTGAATCAGCGCCATCGAAAGATAGATTAGGTCCCTATAAAATAAATGAAATTAACAAAACGATACGATAATCTGCATATAAATGATAGCTTCATTTATTATCATTTTTAGCCATTTTTGCATCTACCTAAGAACGACTTTTATTCTTTCTGAAATTTTCACACTTCATTTCATGAAGAATACGCGAAATACTTCCTGTTAACACGAGATATTGAGATTACGTAACATTAATTTTTTCTGACGAGGCATGAATGCCAATAAATGAAACCATTCCAGAATTACATAGTCTTGTTATGGAACTAGGAATCCTATGACTAGAGACCATATTTTTCGTATTATTTTCCATTGGACCCCCCCCCGCCCCGCCCCCCCCCCCGGGGAGGTTGTGAGTACATCATTGTCAAGGTTTAATTCTTATTTTTATTGAATTTTATAAATACCTATATTTTTATAAATATCCACAAAAAATGAAACAGATTTACTTATTTACAACGTTTCTATTACAAAATTGAAAAATATCACCAGCTCAAGGTTTTCTTTAGGAAACCCAATAAATTCTTGGCACCCTAAGGATTAAAGTGAATTTGACCCTAGGACCACAAACTGGGGTACACATGTAACCCACGGAAAATTCAATGACTGCTCATTGTCGCACGTTTCCGGCACTTTTTGCCCTTTGCATAATTTTCTTACTAATGCATGTCTAATGAATTTGACTTTATTAAACTGTATTTTCGCGTTTGGAAAGTGTTTTACACGAAAGAGAAAGTTGGTGAACGATTGAACCCCATTGTGAGGTTAAAAGGCAAAAAAAATTGACAGATGGGTTCTGGGGTTAATATCACAGCCACACAAAACAAAATGTTTTTGTGGGTCTGGAGGTCAGACCATGTTAACATTATGTTTTTGGGATCTCCGAATCCAAGTCCGAGTCCTAAATACCTTTGTTTTATGGAGTATATAAGCTTTATGGGTTGAACTGATTTTTTATTAATATACGGCTAAAGTCAAAACCTTGAAGCGTTAAATAGCTTAGATTACAAGGTTTTTTGAGGTTATGTCAAAACCCTGAGCTGCTGGGATTTTTTGGACCTCGGATTCGGATTTAGCGACCCCAAAAACATATAATAAACATAGTCTGACCCCCGGATTCGAAAAAAAATGTATGAGGTTTTTTCAGGTTATTTCAGAACCCTGACGTGCTTGGGGTTTTTGGACCTCGGATTCGGATTCAGCGACCCCACAAACATATAGGAAACATGGTCTGACCTCCAGACCGAAAGAAAGATTTTTTGGTCCATAAGTTGTATATATTGTCATACGCAAAAAATTTAGTAGAATTAAGATAATATTGATAAAATACGATAAATTTTTGTATTTTTTTTAATTTTAACGAAAATCAGAAGAGGAGCCAATAACCGGCATAGTGCCAAAAGTCACTGCTCTTACCCTATGTCTGTAAACAGAAAGAATACTTTCAAAGTATTTAGTTTCCAAAACATTTTTTTTTCTTTACCTATAGGTAGAATTTTCATACAATATTTGTAAGTTTATTATAATCTATTATATGTACATTTCTACTGTGTATATTGTTCATTGCCGATTTAGCTTAAATCTTTTAAGCAGAAAATTTACAATTTAGTCCTGCAATTCTTGATATTTTAATTTGATACTACATTGAATTGTTAGAATTTTTGATCTAAATTGTGCAATTTAAGCTTTCTGCATGCAAAAAATAATTTTTCCTTGTCCCCTAGCCGAAAGTACGTTTTCCCGGCCGCATTTCTGTCCGGAAACAGTGGCTTTTGCGGCCTACTAAAGTTAACAAGATCTCTGATTGGCTGCGAGATTTTTGTGGCTCGCTGACTTGCCCACCTGACGTAGCAACGCTCAGTATTGTGTTATTGTGTACTTAGCCTCTGAAAAATATTTATTTTGACAGGTGAATGGAAAAAAGAGAGCGTCGGTGTGCTAAACCTCAAAACTGATTGTTGAACGTTATTGCGATTTTTGTGCATAAAAAGAGGGCACAAAAGCTCAAAAATGGTCGACTCCTCGTCTGAAAGTTTTGCAGACGAAGGAGAAGTATCACGAAAAAATATAAAATAAAAAAGATGCGTTTTTGATACCCGCCCCGACCAGCAAAACCTCGGCTCCGCCTCGGCTTTGCAAAAGTCGGGCGGGGGACCGAATCCTATGCATCCGCTCAGCTGACCGAGAGCAGCAGCGGTGCTGCGCGAGGTGGCCGGGAGCGCGTGCTGATCCAGGCCACAAAAGAAAAAGCATCCGAAGTAGCAGCCGACAACGCATTTTATTAATGAACATTAATTATTGAACGCACTTTCGGCTGGGGATGAAGAAAAATAATATACGACACACGGCCAGAAATATTGGCTGCCCTGGCGTGAGTGATATGAGGCTTTGGCTTCGCCTCGGCCTTCATATCACACACGCCCGGAAATTCAACTTTCTGGCCTTGGGTCATAATATACTATTACAATGTTAATATATTTACGCACACAATATTATTCAACGCTGCGTACTACCCAAAGTCCTATTCCCAATCACATATGGAATCCATATGTATATTTCGTTTTTAATGTTAAAACTTAGTTTTTGTTTCCAATAAATAATTGTTCAATGTATTCACAACCTACAATAGGTGAGGTGGTAAAACAAATCAACCTTTGCTTACGTTTCTAAAATTTTTGGTGGCAACTTTACAAGTATTTTCATAAGAATCATTTGTTTATTGATATCGAATAAATTATTGTTATAAATTTTGTAATATGTGATCATATATTACTGACTGAGCTGTCAAAATTATTTTTTAGATATAAAATTGATGAATGTTCAAAGATTTGGTGTCCTGAATAGAACCCTCACTTTTGGGTTCCGAAAATGGCTCAGGTTACTCCAACGAGCTTCTATTTCAAAGTGAAATATAATAGGAGCTATAAGGCATCCAAGCCCTTTTAGGCTAAAATTAGACCTTTGAACCAGTACTCGAAATTCGAACTTTCAAACCTTCTGACCTTCGAACTAGTTACCTTGAACTAATGACCTTCGAACTAGTATTGCAGTTATCACTCGCCAACTTTAGATGCGTTTTTCTCGAAAAGCGATTTTTGAAAGTTCCAACTTAAAAAATACACAATCGACTCGTTTTTCAACCTAAGGAGTTCGTCTTGCAGTTAAAATTTAGGATATTTATCCGATTATATAACTCTAAACGTATCTTAATATCGACCATAAGGGCCCTTTTATTGTGATCCGCCATATATTTTTTTCTTTCTTTATATTACACTTCAAATATAGTAAAAAACACATCACTGTATCGTTCATAGGAGTCAATGTGATATATTTCCACGTTCAAATTTCGATATATATTCCAAGGTACTAGAAAATTTACGAGAATAAACGAAAATGGAACACAGAAAACATTTTCTGGAATTGTCTGAAAGGCAAAAGAGGCGCCGCAAATTGGATTGGCCGACCCGTTTGGATAACACAGCTGTAAAGCCAAATAAAATTAATCTGCTTTGCATAAAAGAGTAATGAAGCCACAGAAAGTTGTACTAGAGATGCTGACCCTATCGACAGTAAAAATCTCGCAGAAATCTCGACAGAAAATCTTGCTGGTGTCTCACAATTTAGTGGCAGTACTAAAGAAATAGAAAATGAAAACATAGAAGTATAGGAATATATTGATTTGGAGGAGAAACTTAATCGATATGACGACGACGACGATGAGAGGCCAGTACCGGAATTGTCGTTTTGGGAAAAAATTGCTACGTTATGCATCAAGTATAACAAGACCCGAGCTGAAGTAAATGAATTACTTAGCATTCTTCGAGAAAATGGCCATCCTGAGCTACTAAAAGATGCCAGGACTCTATTGAGCACGCCGAGAAAAACTTCAAGTGTAAGTGTTTTTGAATCAGGAAAATACTTACACTTTGGATTAGAAAAAGCAATCCTCCATGAATTAAAGTTCTTTGGCGAAGGGGCTGAGTTCACAGAAATGTCGAAAAAAATCCATGTAGATGGATTGCCTTTATCGAAAAGCTCAAAAAGTAAATTATGGTTAATGTTAGACCGAACTATGAAACCACAACCCTCAGCAGTTTTTCTTATCGGCGGATACCATGGTACGGAAAAACCGAATTCAGTCCACGAATTTCTTGCGGAATTCAAAGAAGAAGAACATTGAACGGTGAAGGCTTCTTTTGTAATAGGCGCACCATTAAAGTAATCTTGGAATTAGTTTTAGGTGTTAGCCTGGCAAGGAGTTTTTTTACCTGCACAAAGTCTCACAATGGATACTCTGCGTGTCAGAGATGCATTGTCGAAGGACACTATGAATTCCATAAGATGATCTTCCTGGAAACTGATTGTGCGTTGAGGACTGACGAAAGCTTCGCTTTTCCATTGGACGAGGAGCATCACACTGGAGATTCACCGTTAGAAGAGATTTCGGTCAACATGGTCTCTCAAGTTCCCTTGGATGGGATGCATATGGTAGATCTTGGTATAACTCCAAGAATGATGCGCTCATTACTATCAGGGAAGCATCCTGGTAGGTTGAGGGCGTTACAAGCAAAAAATTTGTCGAAGCTTCTGATTTCCTGCAAAGAATGGATACCTGCACAGTTCGTGAGGAAACCACGAGACTTGGATGAACTGCCCAGATGGAAAGCAACAGAATTACGACTTTTTGGTTTTTATCCATGTCCAGTGGCTCTAGAACTATTTTTGCCAGCACAATACTTGAAACATTTCAACACTCTGAATTGCGCGATGAGAATTCTACACAATCCAACTGATTATATTCTAAAAAATAAATGTGCAAAGGAGCAGTTAAAGTGGTTTGTGGAAATGTTTCCAAAGCTCTATGGGTGGAGTGAAATGGTTTTTAAAGTACACGGTCTCATCTATCTTAGTGACGAATCCAAAATACATGGGCCTTTAGACTCATTCAGTTGTTATGCATTTGAAAACTTTGTGCAAATAATTGAAAAATTGATTCATAGACCTGACGATCCATTGCCTCAGATCTTTCGAAGACAAGTCGAAATCTACAACAATGAAAAGCCAGAATCTTCCAAGAAAACAATCATTTTCCCGAAATTACTAAAGGAATCTACAAACGTTCCCACTGGTTATACGAGGGCATACGAAGCAATATCCGTTGGAAGTGACAATTTGACGGTACGAAAGCCTAACAATTTTTGTCATCTGTGGAACAAAGATGTGATTTGCATAAAGAATATATCGTGAAAAAAATGGCGAGATTGTCATATTTGGGGAAAATCTGATAAATCT
>CAKNXH010086061.1:0-19527 GCA_932178445.1 Andricus quercusramuli | reverse complement strand
GACTAATCAGTTTTCAAATTCGAATTTTAAAGCATTTACTAACCTTCTATCCACATGCAAAACGAAAAATAATTTCTAGGTTCTAAAATGACAATTTTAGGAACGGTATAACTAAAATGGCTTAGGAACATAAAATGACTCAGGAAGGATATGCTCGAAAATAATGTAATTAGTGGGTCGTTATGATGTGAAGATATTCTGAACACTTTGACCTACAATTTTTATTTCGACGCTTGGTGAGTACATCTGAGAGCAAACTGGAAATTCTTATAACTCAATCTTACAATTAGAGTTCTTACAACATTCAGTGGAGAAATAGTTCCTTCAATAAATAACCAGTGATAACCTATTATGACCCATTGTTACAACCTATGGTTTTGACAATGTAATATTAGCTCTTCCTATCCTAAATATCCATATAATAACACAAAGAATACCACTTTTTGTAGTATCCAAATATCACATGAAAAAAGCACGAGGTCTATCAGGATTACCGGATGTGTTCGCCTATAAAATAAATATATATTATTTATGATTAAAAAAATATCAAAACGCTTTCTGGTTACTTTTTCAATGACGGATCTGCCAGCAATAAAACTTATACATGTAATGGAGAATTGCATAGTACAATTAAGAAATGGCTATAAATTATTCAGTAAGAATAGTACAATCAAACATGAGTTTCTCGTGAATTCTCCTATACAGTAAGATGCAAAACAAGCTGGCTCCAGTACAACGATCATAGAAAAATTACACCAGCATGACTGATTTTTATTCAATTGTATTATCATTAAACTACAATTAAATTTATTCTCCTTTATTCAAAAAACATTGTTTGTAAAAAAAAGTTAAAATAAAATTGATTAACCCTAAAATGATGCACTTTTTGTTTTATATATTTTGTCGCTTTAAAATTTAATTATTCAAGCGAAATTTATACGCACATAAGCCGCACCTCTTTTTGGTTTTTTAGAGCTTGAAAATCGGGGTGCGGCTTATAATCGTGTGCAACTTATAAAAGTTTTATCACTATGCTCAGCTTCTAAAATCGGAATACAGATTATAATCGTGTGCGGCTAATATGCATGTAAATACGGGACTTCAAAATAAAACGATCACAATTTAATACATTAAAATTACAAGCTTAGAAAATATAGGTGAACTCTAAAGGGGCTGTAAAAAAAGTGTGTACCACTCTCAGGTTGAGAGGAAGGCTGGCGGGGGGGAGGGGGGCATCTTATAAGCGAAAAAAACATCTAATGTCGTAAGGGCATCGTTAGGACTTTGGCTTACTGAGGTGAAGCACCCAGTCTGCGTAAATTCTTTTTTAAATTTTAGAAAGATTAGGGTGAAAAGTAATTAACATTTTTCGGATCTCTAACTAGCTATGAATAATATGCATTTGCATTTTTTATCAAATACTTCTTTGTATATTTTTAAGAATATATATTAAATGTAAGAGTATACATCAAAAGTCCAGTAATCGCTAGTTCGCTGGTTCCGCTATCTTAGCTTACCTACTGATCACCAAGTCTGAAGAGAAGTGTTCGTCGATTTAGTGAAATGTTTTAAAAATCCCGAAAAAATCAAAGATCACCCAAGAGGTTACACTCTAACTAAAAAAAAAAAATTATAATTCAGATTTCTATTTCCATTTTTCGTACTCTTCACAGTCATTTTATATACTTGTTACATAGTTCTAACTATGCAATTGAATGTTGCAACATTATTGAATTGCAACATTTATGGACTTTGCGGTAATTATATGTATTATCTTTTTGTTTTAACAGTTTTTAAAGACAATAATCAGTATAAAAGTGAAACAGCTATTCAATTATGTTTGAAATTCTGGAAGTCATTCTAAGCCTGCTACATTTAACAATTTCAAATTCAATTCTATTAAACAATTTCGAAAGATGATTAAAAACTGTACATTTTTTAATTCGCAAATTAGAGGATGGAACACTTTAAAATTATCAGGCCTAGAAACAAATATCTTCAAACGAAAGCTTTCAAAACTAAGTAATGATTTTGAGGTTTTGATAATTTTGCATATTTAAAACTTTCAAAGCTTCCAAAAATCCACAGGTCGAAATTGGAATCATAGAAATTTAAAAGATGATAAAAAGTATAATGTCACGTAGCGTTAGCGGTATAGTAGTTTCTTTTGTCGAAAAAACTTCTGCGAAAAAAATATAAAAATAAAGTCACGTGAATAGTGCATTAAGCAATTACGCCAACGAGACCTCAGCAGATCTGTTCTCATTCTTGATGTGAAAACCTTTTTATACACGATTCTAATAAATGTTTCAATTAAATAATTATTGGAAGGTGTCATTTACTATGCCAGATGTGGAAAAAGATGAGGAGATAAAAATTGTGCATGTAAAAAAGGTCTACAAATTTGTTATTGATCACTTTTTGATAGGATGCGTAGTTTTTGTTTCATTTGTAAAAAATAGCATTAAAAATATAAACATTAAATCTTTAGAAAACCGACGCAAGGTACGTAAAAAGATGAATGAACGAAAATTATGCATTCAAAAAATATCTTGAAATTTGTTAGCAATCACTTTTTGATAGGATGTGTAGTTTTGGTTTTAATGTCAGAAAATAAAACTTTAAAATGTCTGTGCACAAATATGGGAGAGGTACAGAGGCCGAGTGCGCAGCGCGAGGTAAACGAATTATCGAACGCGACGCGCGAGAACCAACAGTCGCGCTCAAACTTGCAAGCGAAGCGAGCCGCGCGCGCAACCCGCGATGAGAATGTGCCTGCGCAGCGGACAGATTTTTTTTTACTCAAAATTCGATTATTTCTATTCGAAGCAGTTACTCAAAGTTAAACAAAAAATTTGATCTTGTACCAGAGTCGAGCTTCCATTTGCGATATTTTATTTGAAAAATTATGGGAATGTATTTGTGACCGTCCGCAAAGAAAAGGCCGTAACGCGCGGTAGTCAGATATAGGAATACTATTTTGTACTATAATAGATCAAACAAAAAACTATCAATTCGTGTCAAAACCTAAAAATCAATTTTTTCCGCGTTAGGTCTCTTTCTTGAGGATGGTGACATATGCTATATGCAGCAATACCCCCAAAAAGTCTTAAATCGGGACCGAAAAACTCCTGTATGATCAATAAATAACTGAGCCTCCTTGCAGATTAGAATTCCATGTTTCAGAGATCAATAATAGTGATTGAGTACCCAAAATGTACGATTTTATAAAATATCGCAGAAATAATTATTTTGTTAGCTTAAAAGGATTTAATTATGTAATAAAAACTCAAATTTTGATTCGAACAGTTATCTTACTGGTTTGGACTCTTGGAGGTTCTACTGTATATATAATTAGTAAGAGTATCAAGTAAAGCCTTGTGAGATAAATGGACATCAGTGTTGTAGCGGAGGCCTGGTGCAGCCTAGCGCCGCCCGGATACTTTTCATGAAGGCCTGGCGGCGCTAAGCCACTTTTTTGTTACACGGACAATTTTTCCAGTTAAGGGCCATCCATAGAATACGTTACCAATTATATATTGCACTTTTAACAAAATACACTAGGGTCCCGCTTTACCGGGCGTTTCAGAGGCCTTCATGGTAAATCGGGCCTCTCCAAACCGTTCTTCTTCTCGTTCTTGCTTGTGGCTTCTTATAGTGTCGAACCGTGAACTGTGCAACTCCGCTGATCTTGCCAGCGGCTCTCCCTTGCCCCCTTGTACCACCTCATCCGGTATATCAGGTTTCGGTAAAGCGGGACCACAGTGTAGTTGAATTTCCAACAAAAAATATTTTCTACCCAAAGAGATAAATTTTCGGCACAAGAAGACGAATTTTTTCGAATACAGTTCAATTTTTAACAATGAAATTTTCTTTTTAACCAAAGTGGATGACTTTTTTACTGTAAAAGATGAATTTTCAATCCAAAGGGGTGAACTTTTAATAAGATAGTTGAATTCTCAACCAAAAAGTTAAACTTTCAAAAAACAAGAAGAATTTTCTATACCCAAAAAGACGACTATTCAATGAAATATATGAATTTTTACGAAATAGTTGAATTTTCAACGAACAACATTCATTTTCGACTAAGAGGATGAATTTTCTACCAAAAAAGACGAATTTTGAAGAGAAATACATGATTTTTTTAACAAAATTACTCAATTTCAAAGCCAAAAAGACAATTCATCTGCAAAAAAATTTAATTTTCAACCAATTAGTTTAACTATCTATCAAACCGTTGAATTTTCAAGCCTAAAAGATAAATTTTCACCTATAAATATAACTCCTTAATAAAAAAAAATTTTTTTTTTTATAAAATAGATCAGCTTTAAGTCAAATAATCGATTGTTCAACCGAAAAACGTGAATTCTCATCGAATAATGTCACAGTTGCTATTTTAACCAACAATTGCATTTTTAACCAGAAAGGATAAATTTTCAACCAAGAAGATTAATTTTCTATCAAAAAATACGAATTTTTAACAAAGTACATGAATTTTCAATCAGAAAGTTTAACTCTCAACTAAAAAACATAAATGTTAAGAAAACAGTTGAATTTTTCATAAAAATATGACTTTTTTAACAAATAGTTAGATTTTCAATCAAAGAGATGAATCTTCAACCAAAAAAATGAATTATTAACAAAGTAGTTGAATTTTTGATAAGCAAGATAATTTTCGAAAAATATAGTTGCATTTTCAACAACATATTAAATTTTGAACCAAAGAATAGAATTCTTAACCAAAAGAGATGAATTCCGAATGAAAAATATAATAGTAGCCTTTTCAATAAAAAAATGAATTTTACATAAAAATAAAGTTGGATTTTCTTATTGGGTTCAAGTTCGAAATGTTATCTAAGTTCGTAACGTCATTTCCACTTCACATCCCCTCCCTCCTTCCCATTTATTACCAACCTTGGTTTTTAGTCCCCCCCCCCCCTTAAGCTGGTAACGTAGTTTATGGAAAGTACCGCCAGGCCAATTTTTCTATTAGGACTACACCACTGGCAAATGAGAAGATAAATGATTAAATGTAGTAATGACACACATCGGCATCATTATCAGATACTTACGAGCTTTCACGGACTTAGTAATATTGTATCGCGTTCGATCTCCGGACCTTCGAAGAAAATTGCTAATGGCTGTTTCAACCTTTTTCTGAGTTACTCTCTCATTAAATTCCGCACCTAATATTGTATCTGAAACATAACATAATGTGTCACGGCATTTTGAAAATTATAATTACGTATAGGGAATTCTAAATTAATAATATCGTACCAACTATAGTTTTTCCCGTCGTCATACTCCTAAACGCCACCTTACGGCCTGCATGCAATGATCTGCCGGTCCAAGAATATTCCTGGTATAATTGGTCAGTCATTACTAGCCTTAGCGCAAACCTCACAGCCTCTGTTATGTTATTGCCCCCTCTTTTCTTTAACGTTTGTATCTAATATGAAGAAAATACGTGAAAATGTACTATGATGATATATACCTATTCTGTGTCAATTGTACAAGAAAAAATGTATGATAAGATATACTTACAAACTTCCGAAGTTGTAAATTGTCAGTGGAAATTTCGTTTTCAAAGGCCTCGAATTCGTCAGACGTTTTGCATGGATTTTCGGGGAAATTGGGAAGGTTTTTGTTTCCATAACTCCTATTCATTTCTCGTATGCCCAGGTCTCTGTCATCTTCTAATATGCATAGCATTTTGTCAACTTTTCCATCCATTCCATAGATGACATCTTTCAGTGGAGGTTCTGCCACTGCTTTAACATTATATTGTAATTATAAGACGATGCTTCTACTTCGAATACTTACAAGTAAAAAAATCCTTAAGAGATATTTATTGAAGTAACCTGAAAACCATAAAACAAAGCGTACTTTCATATGCCGGGTCGAAATTCTCATCATCAGACGAATTGCGATTATACGAACTAGTTATTCTGCTACCTAAAACATAACAAATAAAAAATACAGTTCTTATCTTCTTCAAGAAACCAAGAATAAAATTGGATACATCATGAATTATAGAAAGTCAGACAAAAAACTACACACAATGGTAGTTTATAAAGGGGCAAAATTGCATTTATAAACTTTTAAAATAAAGTTCAAGCCATACAGAAAGCATAAGTACAAGAAACATTAAAAATGTTACCCAGAAAGCTAAACTTTCCTTCTGAGCTTCAAATTTTTTTCCAGCAACTTTATTAGTTTTAAGGAGAAAACTTGCATTGCTTATTTCTTTGTCCTAGTGGTATAATATATGTATTTAAGGGTGGTGCAGAAAAATCTTGTTTTTATTTTTCGGCGGCCGTATTGCGACAGTTCGTTTCTCTGGGTGAAAAAATACTCTCCTAATTTTTTCAGATTTTTAGAAAAATTGTCAAAGGTTGCGAGCATCAAATTGACATAAAAATGGAAATTCTCGTAGTTTAGGATTTTGTAAAAATATACATATTAGTTTGAGAAAAATTTCTTTTCAATAAAAATTGTAGCTTATACAAAATGGAAAACTCTCTTTTTATGTCCGATTAAAAAAAAAATATTTGGCTCTTGAAAGTCATAAAATGTATGATCTCTTAGGAACAAACAAATATAAGAGCATAATGGTTTTTTTTTTAAACTAAGAAAATAAAGTGGGGGTTTTGCAGAAATTCAGTTTGAAAATTAGTTTTTGAAAAATTGAAGAAGTTTTTGAAATTTGTTTGTTCAAATAATATTTTTACAAAACTGCGTCCTATTACATTATGAAAATTATGAAAATTTAAGAAAAAGAAGTACCCAAATTTTCAAATTTGAGTATCTCCTAAGTTTTTTTATTTTTTCAAGAATTATTTTAGGGTCTTTCATTCAACACCTAAGAGAACGGATCCTAGACTTTTCATCAAAATGACTAACAGTCACTGAAATTCTTCAGATGATTTGAAATCGAATTGCTCATATTAATCTATGATCAAATGTTATTCATTTATTATTTATTTAATATCAAAATAATTTTGTTTTCATTTCAACAATTGATATTTCCATAATGAGAGGAGGCACTGGTGAATATCGTCACTCAAATAACGCAAGCGAGTTAAAGGGGAGTCGAATGATAATAAAACTCACAGTTTGAAGTCACAACTTTCGGTTGAATTACAACGTCTTCTAAAACAGAAATGATTTTCTTCTCACTAACACGAGCCTTCCTTGAAAGATCTGCAAAATACATAGTACTGTACAAAAATGTTATATTATATACGGCACGGGGTTGTAAAAAACTAGAATAATGTCCCATCCGACATGTTAAAAATAATTCATACTTATAACTAACCAACTTCTACGTCATCCGTCCAAGCTATTTTGCAAACTGTTATGAAAATTGAATATTTTCCAATTCAATAACTCACCGTGTTTTTCAATTTCTAAGTCACTTTCACCCTCTTCAACATAACCAGAATCCTGAAACGATGATATATCCAAATTTGACCTACAGTCAGATTTTTCCCATTCTTTTGCTAGTTCTGCAAAATAATGTATGGATTATTTACAGCGTGGAAGATTTTTTGGTTTTTATTTTAAAATTACCAGAAATATGAAATGTGAATCATTATACGAAAATCTTTAATTAAAAGGAACGATCATCATAACATATAACTCTCCTTAAGTTTCGATAGAAAATCAACTTACTATTTCGTTCTAACTGAACAGCTTTCAGTACTTTTGAAACGTGATTTTTTGTTAACGCTTCTTGCTTTTCTTTTTCATCCACAGGGGCATAGATCTTACTCTTGTAATCCACAGAGCAACCAGATTCTTTTTTAGAATGGGGTCGCAAGACTGACTGATCCCTAGGGTCGTTCTCTTTGAGAGGGCATGTTGGTTCCTCTTTCGAATTCAAGTCCCCGTCATTGTTCTCGCGGGCCCCGCACTCTGCAATGCACATGGAATAAACAATGGATGAATAAATCATATTAGAAAAATACAAATTAGAGGTATTAAATAAAATCAAAAATAGTGAGTTGTAATCTGAATTTTTAATCTTACTCTTGTAATCCACAGAGCAACCGTATTCTTTTTTAGAAGGGGGTCTCAAGATTGTCTGATCCCTAGGATTGCCCTCTTTGAGAGAGCATGTTGGTTCTTTTTTCGAATCCAAGTGCCCATCATTGTTCTTACGAGCCCCACGATCTGTAATGGACAAGGAATAAACAATGAGTGAATAAATCATATTAGAAAAATACAAATTACAGCTATTAAATAAAATTAAAAATAGTAAGTTGTAATCTGAATTTTCAATCTTACTCTTGTAATCCACAGAGCAACCGTATTCTTTTTTAGAAGGGGGTCGCAAGATTGACTGATCCCTAGGGTTGCCCTCTTTGAGGGGGCATGTTGGTTCTCTTTTCGAATCCAAGTCCCCATCATTGTTCTTACGGGCCCCACGATCTGTAATGGACAAGGGATAAGCAATGAGTGACTAAATCATATTAGAAAAATACAAGTTACAGCTATTAAATAAAATTAAAAATAGTAAGTTGTAATCTGAATTTTCAATCTTACTCTTGTAATCCACAGGGCAACCGTATTCTTTTTTAGAAGGCGGTCGATCATCTGCAATATATAAATATGAAATAATTTCATATGTCTTGAATTACATGACAATAGTTTATTTAAAATGTTTACGTTACCTTCATGAGATCCTTCTACATATTTGCACGGTGGATCTGTCCATCCACGAGTACCGACCACTTTCTGTTGGTTAGCAGCCGATTCTGTAAACTTGGATTTTTTTATGGGTTCTGAAATAAAGAAAGCTTGAAGTTGTTGTTAAACTTATGTGAAATTTAAGTTATATATTACGTACGGCACATATCGTTCTCTTCCGAAAAATCTGGAAATTGTTTCCTCTTTGTCAATCTTTTTGGGGGAAGAAAATGCGGAGTCATGAACTGAAGCTGTTCGTCAGAGGATGAGATATTCTGCGATCTTTTTTCAATATCGCGAGCGTCGTCGTAACTGTCTGTGGGCAGATACAGAACAATGACATATATTGAAAATTTCTCCTACGTCGAAATTAAAAAAGTAAAAGCAAAAAAGAACAAATTTTACATTAGATAAAGAAGAATTCCAAACGTGTGAAACAATGAGAATATTTAAAAATATACAGAACTTAAAAAGAATAACCTTTACTACAAGCTTAAACTGCACATATCAGACATTTTAAATACCCAATTCTTTCGACGTATTCTTTATTGTGTATGTAACCCAATCTGGTTCAGGGGAGTAACACTTTCTAGCAGCTCTGCTTCCCTCGCCGGATTTACTAGGGTACACAAAACTGTTCTTTTCAAAGTTTATCCAATATTTTGGCACAACGAAACTTTGTTGATCGGCAAATACAGTATAGAAGGTCGTCGACCTTCTACGATTCTGCAGAAGATAAGTGGAAAAGTGATAAATTCTGAAATCTACATGTGAATATGATAAAAATTTCAATGCGGTATTACCTTTCTTCTACTACTTCTACCCATTGTCAATCTATATCGGGAGAAGAAAATAATTATTAGAAATATTTTGCAATAATTATTTCGCAATAGAAGCATACATCAATTGTAAAATTACGCAAGGAAAGGGCATACTTTTTCGGAAGAGACCGGTCGGATTGACATCGTATACATACATCAAGTTGCGTCGGGATCAATCGTTTCGAGGACAATCGTGGTCGTGGCTCATGGAGCCTGCATTTGTGCGATTATAAAAAAAAAAATTTTTTTTCGGTGCGCACCTCCAAGAGAATGATTTTGTTCAAAATAAAAACAACATTAGACAAGAATATATTTTTTATTTTGTTTACGCCTGCGCACTATTGCCATATTAGCACCTGATGAGCCCGTCGAATCTAGTCCTAATCCATACAATTTCGTTACACTTCTAACTAGCGCCAAATTAGCATTTAAAGTTGAAGGATGTATGCTGGGCCCCATGAGAAACTCAAAAATTTTCAACATGTGACTCTATTTTGGTTGTCAATTGAAATTTGTGCCATTTTCGACGATTTCCGTTAGAAAATGGGAAACTTGTAATATTTTAGTTTGACGCTCAATTCTTCTTGAGACATTCCCGATTTTCAAAACTGGGCTACGATAAAAAAGTTTATAGGTATTAATCTTTCTGTTTTTTTTTTAATTAATTTTTTCGCTAACCTTGGAAAATCCTTTAACTACCTCAAGATTTTCTACTGATATAAACACAGTAGAAAAGAAATTAGAAAAAGCTTAATGAATGAAGAATAAACAAAACTCTGTGGATTCCCTTTTATTATCTTTAAAACCACTTACAACTTTATGAAAATCCAAATATTTGAAATCGATTAAAATACGTTGAAATTCCTTAAAATATTCTTTCCCCTTCTGATTTAATGAAAATTTTTATTATCTTTTACAGATTTTCAAAATCTTTTAAAATAACTTAAAATGTTTAATAATAAAAGAACAAAAGCTTTCAATGTGAAATTATCCAGAATGATTTTTGTTCGGCTTAAGAGCCAATCATGGATCCTGAAGGATCCGAAGCGCAGGGATCACAGCGTAAAAGGAGCTTAAAAAAGGGGAAATAGGGTGGTTTTCTCACGAAAAAGGGGAAAATAGGAGAAAGATTAAACATTTATTTTCATATGTCGAAAAGAACAAACAATATTTTTGTATGAAATATTACATTTTTAAATAATTTTCAATTATTTTTCAATGATTTCTGCCATTAAAGATTTATTTTAAAAAATTGGATATACTTAGTCTTAGATCGTTAGAAATTCATCCAAGCTGATATAAAAAAATATGAGAAAAAATAAAATCAGTGAAATACACAATTTTGATATGATTAACATCGTTCTCATAAATATTTCTTTCCAAGATTTGCCATTTCATCCTTACTACAATTAATACTTTCAATGTAAATTTAAAACTAATCTCTTCAATAGAGTGAAGTAAAAATGCTAAAATTAATCGAATCGTTTGAACTGAGGGATAACAATTTGTGGACCGACATCCAAAACAAGTGAAAAAAATTGAAATCAATTAATATATTCTGTTCTCTTTCTTAAATTTACAGTTACATTTTTTTTCAAATTTACCTTATTTAAAATTTTCTGAAAATATACAATCACATATTTTTTAGATTGATTCCAACCTGAAATTGAGTCAGCTTAAACCAAAGAAACATGTTATTATTTTTTATTCATGGGAAAAATTTATTTTCCTGGTGTTTATAATTTTCCAAAATCACAAAAAAGATATAAAATGTCAAAAATCCTAACTCACGACAACATTTTTCCCCCTAAAAAGCAAAATAACAAAATATTTTTTTGGTTCAAGCTGAATACATTTCTGGTTCGACGTATTTAACTTTTTTTTAAATGTGTGCATATGACTCAATCCAGAAAAAAATATGTTTTTGCATATTTTTAAAAAAATTGTATTATAACTGAGTAAAATTTTTTTTTTTAATTTCGCAATTTCAAATTTTCAACAAATAAGATAATTTTTGAACAAAATAGTTAAATTGTTGAGAATATCAGTTTTTAACCAATAAAAGCCTAAAAGAAGAGTTTTCTACAATGCTGTTGATTCTTCAACACGAAAATATGAATTTTCAACTAGCCTAAAAGGATTTAATTATGTAACCAAGACTCAAATTTTGGTTCGACCAGTTATCTTACTGGATTGGACTCTTGGAGGTTCTACTGTATATATAATTAGTAAGAGTATAAAGTAAAGGCTTGTGAAATAAATGGACATCAGTGTTGTAGTGGAGGCCTGGTGGAGCCTAGCGCCGCCCGGATACTTTTCATGAAGGCCTGGCGGCGCTAAGCCACTTTTTTGTTACACGGACAATTTTTCCAGTTACGGGCCATCCATAGAATACGTTACCAATTATATATTTCACTTTTAACAAAATACACTAGGGTCCCGCTTTACCGGGCGTTTCCGAGGCACCTTCAGTGGCCTTTATGGTAAATCGGGCCTCTCCAAACCGTTATTCTTCTCGTTCTTGCTTGTGGCTTCTTATAGTGTCGAACCGTGAACTGTGCAACTCCCCTGATCTTGCAAGCGCCTCTCCCTTGCCCCCTTATACCACCGTATCCGGTATATCAGGTTTCGGTCAAGCGGGACCACAGTGTACTTGAATTTCCAATAAAAAATATTTTCTACCCAAAGAGATAAATTTTCGGCACAAAAAGACGAATTTTTTCGAATACAGTTCAATTTTGAACAATGAAGTTCCTTTCTAACGAAGGAGGATGACTTTCTTTACCGTAAAAGATGAATTTTCAATCCAAAAGGGTGAATTTTTAACAAAATGGTTGAATTTTCGATCATAAATGATCATTTATCAAACAAAAAATTGGAATTCAATTAGGGCAAGAAGACAAATTCTTAGAAGAAAATTAAATTTTCATAACAAAATTTTACTTTCAACCAAGAAAGATAAGTTTTCAACAAGATAGTAGAATTCTCAACCAAAAAGTTAAACTTTCAAAAAACAAGAAGAATTTTCTATACCCAAAAAGACGACTATTCAATGAAATATATGAATTTTTACGGAATAGTTGAATTTTCAACGAGCGAAATTAATTTTTGACTAAGAGGATTCATTTTCTACCAAAAAAGACGAATTTTGAAAAAAATACATGGTTTTTTAACAAACAAATAAGATAATTTTTGAAAAAAATAGTTGAATTGTTGAGAATATCAGTTTTTAATCAAAAATCGAATAGTTACATTTTCGTTCCAAAAAATTAATTTTCAATTGAAAAAACTGAATTTGCTCCGAAATTGTTGAATTTTAAAGCCTGAAAGAAGAATTTTCTACAATGCAGTTGATTTTTTAACACGAAAATATGAATTTTCAACTAAAGAGTTAATTTTCAACCAAACATTAACATTTTTAGATAAAAAACTTAGTTTTTAACAAGCAAACAAAAAATTTGACTAAAATGATTAATTTTTAACTAGAAAATGAATTTTTAACAAAGTAGTTCGAAATTCCACCAACTGCTAGAATTCTTTACCAAAGTATTGAATTTTCTGCAAAACAGTTGAATCTTTAATCCGATAACACGAATTTTCAACAAGAGTTGAGTTTTCAACCAAATATGATTTTTTAGTCAAAAAAGAAAATAAATGTTTTGCAAAATGTCGAATTTTAAAGCAAGAAGATTATTTTTCTACAAAAAAGGACGAATTTTCAACAAATTATGTAAATTGTTAACCAAATATTTGAGTTTTCAAAATAAAGAAGATCAACTTTGAACCGAAAATGGAATTGCTATATTTTCATTTCAAGAAACTTATTTGCAAATGAAAAAAAACAACAATTTTCTACTGAATTATTGAATTTTTGAGCAAAAAAAAGAACTTTCTATAATACATTCGAATTTTTAACTCAAAAATATAAGCTATACATACAAAAAATAATTTTTAATCAAAAATTGCAATTTTCAGTTAAGAGCAAAATTAATTTTGAACAAAGTAGTTTGATTTTCAACCAAAAAGACAGCTTTTCAATGAAATAAATATATTTTCAACCAAATAGGTAAATTTTTAACCAATTTTCTGCCAAAAAATATAACTTTTGAACGAAATTTGAACTTGGAAACAAATAGTTGAATTTCCGACTAAAAAAGATCAATTTTCAAACACAAATGGAATAGTTCAATTGTGAGTTTAAAACAATTAATTTTCAACGAAAAAAAAAGTGTCAACAAATAGTTACATTTTCAAGTAAAGATTTAAAAAATATATATATTACTCAAGTTAGAACATTTAAAATTGCAGTTGATGAATTTGAAATGTTCCATTTTTTAATTAGGTATTTAACTTTATACACTTCAAATAAAATGTGTTAATCTTCTAACACTTATTTGAAAAGTACTATATATTTTGTAACTGTTCCGATTTTATATTGGATAATAACTTCTGTCTCCAGTTTCCACATTTTCAACTTGCTTTAAAATGCTTTATCTTCAATTTTTTTTAGAGTATTTTTAATGGTCTGCATTTGAAACATGCAACTTGTTTATTCATAAATAATTTATTTAAGTGTTATAATTGCTTTAATTTCTATTCAATAATGGGTAAAATTTCAAATATCGTATATGTAAAGAGAAAAGGGGAAAAGGGGGAAGCTTTTTGAGAATAGGAGAAAAAAGGGGAATTTAAAAAAAAAAAAGAGGAAACCAAGAAAAAAAGGGGAAGACTGTGCACCCTGTAAGCGTCCTAAGGAATACTATGAAAGAGACTGCAAAATATTTATCACACTGAAAGAATGCAAGGATTCAATTTTATTTAAAAATTAGGCTATTGACTGAAAATAGGGTATTATAGGGAACAAATCTTAATATTAGGGAACTTTAGGGACCACATATGAATATAGGGTACGATCGGGTTAAAATTTGTACATGCTATTGATTTTAAATTATCTAATTTATAAATAGGAACTCACTAATTATTAAATTTTAAGCCTATCAATTCGAAGTTTAATACACAATACGACTGTATGATGTCAATAAAAATTAAAAATAAGAACAAACTTTTATACGCTATTAATTCAAGCTTATTTCATTATCAATGTTTCAATGAAACATTATTATTTGAATTTTAAATCTATCAATTTTAGAAGATTTGAACTTGAAACCATATATCATTCTGAACAAGTTCATTTGAAGTATTTTATAAATGATCGCAATTTGAAATTGTTAATTTTTAAGGCTGCAGAATTAAAGTGAATATGAAGGTTTTTTCAAATTACTAACAGTAGGAAAACGAATACTTAAATCTGAATCGAGCAATTGATAATTAACAGAGCTATAATTTAAAAGTTTTAAATTAAATCATTCAAAATTTAAGCACTTCAATTTAATAAAAAAGTAAGTTATTTTGAAGGCAAGGAATTTCGAATCAAAGTAACTATATAATTATCAGCAATGAGAGAAAAGTTTGGGAGAATAAGGAAACGCCTGCTGTTCTTTGCTTGAAAATAATTAAATAATTTTTTTAAATGACTGCTAAATAATGGACGGAACTTGTATTTTGCCAAAAATCTGAAAATGTCCATTTCCCACCAATTTCTCATTGTTATTAATATTAAAGTATTAACCTTAAAAAATTAAAAATTTACCTCATAAGATTCATTTGTGGTTAATGTTCCTAATGTTCGACTCCTTTTATCAATTTTTGTGGCGCCAATATTAAAAATTTCACTTTAAATTCGGTTCTTCTCACCCCTCTCAAATGTTCGATTCTTGGCCATTGGCCAACCTTAAATAGTTATTTGTGATACAAGTGCGCAAAATAGGTGATTGTGTGCGAGTGTGAATTTTGCAGCATAAGCCGGAGTTACGAAGCAGGAGGTTAGCGCACAAGCGAAGCGAGTGCGAAAACGTAGACGAGTGCCCCGAGCCGCAGGCGAGTGATGCGATCACACGAGTTACCAATCACCTATGCGCACGTGAATCGCACGCTATTTTTTGCAACGCCCGTCCGAAAAAGTTGTGTTAACAGGAGGTAATGAAAAATACTAATTTTATATTACATAGAACGGAGTGAAGACATTTTTTTGAAAAAAAATTTTTAAGTAATGTTTGAAAAAAGAATGTTCTGAATAAAAATGTTTTGAACACAATTTTTGAAACAAAATTTCGAAACAAAAAAATTGGTTGAAAAAATTTTTTTTGAATCAATCATTAAGAGATTTATTCAAGTTAAATCTAAATTTATTTCAAGAAGATACCAACACCAGTGTTTAAAGTTACCTATGCCAGTGTCTAAAGTACCTTATCTCGAAAGTGCGCAATCGCAGCTTTTTCACCAGTACCTAAAGTAAGCCATCTTCAAACTGCGCATTCGCGAAAATTATTCGCACACAGTCTGCTTAAATAAGGAAGAATATTAGGGTGGTCCAAAAAACGCTTTTCGAGCTACAGGGCAAGTCCCCCTCCGCCCCCCCAAATAGTTTCCATTTCCGGAAAAAAAATCCTATTTTTTTTTCGCAATTCGAATATTAACACGTGCCACCGTGCACTTAAAACCCCCATTTAATTAACATGGGGAGATTTTTGATTTTCGAAAAATTGAACTCATACTTCAGGGTTTGGCCGAAACGTGCCAAACTTTTTAGGGATTGAAGAGGAGTACCTATATAATAAAAGCATACTAATAATTTTTATTCTTAACCAAACCCTTACCGCCCCCCCCCCCCAACAGCGCCCCAAATATGACCCAAAAATAAAAAAACTACATTTTCACGTATTATTGTTACTTTTTAGCAATTTCCGTCGCCTTTTTCATACAAATATTTACTAATGGACAATTTGAATATTTTCCATGACTTTTTAAACAATTTTTAATTGTTTAAACAAATGTAACTTATTTAAACAATTATTTATTCCCAAAAAATGTAAAAAATAATCGTATTTTCTGATTGAAATGTAATAGTTTGTCATTGTTTGGAGTAGCAATCTTAAAAAAAAACATTATGTAATTACTTAAACACTGACTTATTGTTTATTCTCAACATTTCTAAAAATTGACGCAGAGATGTCCAGTTTTTTCTGAAATTGGTATCCTATGCTACTTTTTGTTAAATAATTATATAATTTTGATACGTATCTTTTAATGTTTAATAAATTTCCATTTTTTTAAACAATTTTGATTTGCTTAACCCTTTGAGGGGCATATTTTTCTGATGGATGAATTTTGGAAGTCATAACTGATTTTAAGGTTTTTGGGGTCGCTAATTACGATTCCGGAGTCAGATTTCGGAAATTCAAAATGGCGGAACCAATATGGCGGCTATTTAGAGCCAAATTCGTGGTTTTTTGTTCAATCGGCGGGAAACCAAATGTATGGGAGTTTTTGAGGTCGCTGATTACGATTCTGATATCAAAGACACAAAATTCAAGATGGCAGATACAATATGGCGGCTATTTTCAGTCAAATTTATGGTGTTTTTGCTCCATCTGCGAGAAACCTGATGTGTGGGGGATTTCGAGATCACTGATTACGATTCTGATATCGAAGTCACAAAATTCAAGATGGCGGATACAATATGGTGGCTATTTTCATCTAATTTACGGTGTTTTCGTTCCATCTGCGGGAAACCTGATGTATGGGGATTTTTGAGGTCACTGATTACGATTCTGATATCGTAGTCGCAAAATTCGAGATGGTAGATACATTACGGGGGCTATTTTGAGTCAAATTTGTAGTTTTTCTGTTCAATTGACGAGAAACTGGGTATATGGGGGTTATCAGGGTCGCTGATTACGATTTCGAGGTCAGAGTGTCCAATTTCAAAATTGGCGGAACCAATATGGCGGCATCTTCCAGCCAAATTCGCGATCTATTGTACAATCGATAAGAAACTAGATATAAAGATGTGCGTATACTACTCCTTCTTAGCTTGACCCAGAACTAACGACGTGGACGTGAGGAGAAACAAGTTCCATTTTTTTTTTTCAATTTTTTATTTTTTTTTATTTTTAAAGATTTTATAATTTTTTCTATTCATTTGTTTCATTTCGATATTTTATGTTGAAGCTTAGCCTAATGTGCTCGATGGTATTGTTCGAAGCAATTTTTTGCAGATGTAATGCACAATGGAACATTGCATGTCTTGCAATAAAAGTGTGTCCTGCTTTCGAGTGTCTTCGTACTGCAATGGGCGCATCTTCTTCGAGACTCATAAAATCCAGGCGAGTGAGGTGCCTTTGATATCCTGATTGCATTGGTTACCTTCGGTTTCCATTTTTTCGATGGCGATTCCATGGATGGTCTTCCTCTTTTCAGACGATTTGGAAGCCCAATCAACTGATCCAACTACTGACAAACGGAAGTTCTTCAGCGACAAGTTCTCTTGGGGTGAAAGCAATTTGTACATTATGAAAGAATTCACCAACGTTACATCCACAAAGTGCCAGAAAATACGATGCCACCACTTTTTACTTTTTCGACTTATTTCATAAAATGATTTTAGCATGTCAGCTTTGTCGACGCATCCCATGTAGCTGTTGTAATCTCTGGCCATTTGTGGACAAGTCACTACTGTCAAAGAACCGTCTTTCTGTCTCCTATTGACTTGTGAAATAACTGACGGGTCATGATAATTTGATAGAAACTGTACTGGTTTCTTATCAATCCATTTCAGCCATTGAACTCCTTTATAGGAAGTTCGAAACTCACTATCTCCAGGGGACATGTTTTTATCGACTTCTTGGATTTTTGGTAATCCTTTCCTGTCTTTTCTAACAGTTCCACATGCTAAAACTCCATCAGTCAGTAAGTTGATCATCAAATCTACAGTTGTGAAGTAATTATCGAAATAAATACGATACTGTTTCTGCACTAAAGCACGACTCAAATCTTCTATCACTCGTTCACCTAAACGACTCTCTGTTTTATTCTTCACCTTGCCAGTGTAAATTTGAAATTGACAAATGAAACCATGTTCGTCAGCTCTTACCCAAATTTTATAGCCTCTTTTGATGGGCTTCATTGGCATATACTGCTTCATAGAGCTTCTGCCTTTGAACTTTATCATGCTCTCATCAATTGATTGATTCGCAGTTGGATCATAAAAGTGCTCATAACTTTTAGAGATGATATTCAAAAAAGGTGCAACTTTGTACAATTTATCGAACCCTGGCTCATTTCTTTTCGGTTCTTTAGTCATGTCATTCAAATGTAAATTTGATAGTAGGAACGAAAATCGCTTTACGGACATGACAGAACTAATATAAGGATCATGTAGTTGCAAGTTGTTAGACCAGTAATCGCGATAAGACGGTAATCTTTTTATACCCATCATCATATTCAATCCTAAGAACTTCTTTACTTCATCGCCAGTAATTGCTTCGAAAACTATTCCTTTCTGTTCGCAATAGAGATTCGATTGTTCAACAATCAATTTAATATTCTCCTCTGAAAATAAACATAGAAAAGTATCGCCAGGTTTTTTAATATTTCCTGGGATATTCTTAGGACCGATATGTTCAGTAAATGGTGGATTGAACTGAAATCTCCTTTTTTTCTCCCAAATTCCATCCATCTCTGCAACACGAAAACTGAGAGGATCATCATCCTCTTCGTCTATGTTACTATTCGGATCACCATTCAACTCAAATTCGTGGTTGTTGAATTCTAATTCCGGTGTTGAAACGCTATCTGCAAAAGGAGATTCATCCTCGCTATTTTCGATATCATCGTCCGAATCGTCGTCACTGGGGATTTCACTTTCTTCAAAATTCTCCTGTATTTCGTTCATACTAGATGATTGAAATCTCTAAAATGGTTTCAAAATAGTGAAGAGGCAGTACTTATCGTAGTCAAAAGAGTTCGATAATTCCTTCGTTCATGAGAGGAGAATTATAACATCAAGCAACGAGGAAGAGCAGCTCGCGTCTTTTGTCTCGCGCAATCATCAACTTTTTTGCAAAACCGCAGGAAAAAAGCTAAGAAATTTTTGTGAGTAGTCAAAAGGCAGTAC
>CAKNXH010086060.1:0-19530 GCA_932178445.1 Andricus quercusramuli | reverse complement strand
GACTAATCAGTTTTCAAATTCGAATTTTAAAGCATTTACTAACCTTCCATCCACATGCAAAACGAAAAATAATTTCTAGGTTCTAAAATGACAATTTTAGGAACGGTATAACTAAAATGGCTTAGGAACATAAAATGACTCAGGAAGGATATGCTCGAAAATAATGTAATTAGTGGGTCGTTATGATGTGAAGATATTCTGAACACTTTGACCTACAATTTTTATTTCGACGCTTGGTGAGTACATCTGAGAGCAAACTGGAAATTCTTATAACTCAATCTTACAATTAGAGTTCTTACAACATTCAGTGGAGAAATAGTTCCTTCAATAAATAACCAGTGATAACCTATTATGACCCATTGTTACAACCTATGGTTTTGACAATGTAATATTAGCTCTTCCTATCCTAAATATCCATATAATAACACAAAGAATACCACTTTTTGTAGTATCCAAATATCACATGAAAAAAGCACGAGGTCTATCAGGATTACCGGATGTGCTCGCCTATAAAATAAATATATATTATTTATGATTAAAAAAATATCAAAACGCTTTCTGGTTACTTTTTCAATGACGGATCTGCCAGCAATAAAACTTATACATGTAATGGAGAATTGCATAGTACAATTAAGAAATGGCTATAAATTATTCAGTAAGAATAGTACAATCAAACATGAGTTTCTCGTGAATTCTCCTATACAGTAAGATGCAAAACAAGCTGGCTCCAGTACAACGATCATAGAAAAATTACACCAGCATGACTGATTTTTATTCAATTGTATTATCATTAAACTACAATTAAATTTATTCTCCTTTATTCAAAAAACATTGTTTGTAAAAAAAAGTTAAAATAAAACTGATTAACCCTAAAATGATGCACTTTTTGTTTTATATATTTTGTCGCTTTAAAATTTAATTATTCAAGCGAAATTTATACGCACATAAGCCGCACCTCTTTTTGGTTTTTTAGAGCTTGAAAATCGGGGTGCGGCTTATAATCGTGTGCAACTTATAAAAGTTTTATCACTATGCTCAGCTTCTAAAATCGGAATACAGATTATAATCGTGTGCGGCTAATATGCATGTAAATACGGGACTTCAAAATAAAACGATCACAATTTAATACATTAAAATTACAAGCTTAGAAAATATAGGTGAACTCTAAAGGGGCTGTAAAAAAAGTGTGTACCACTCTCAGGTTGAGAGGAAGGCTGGCGGGGGGGAGGGGGGCATCTTATAAGCGAAAAAAACATCTAATGTCGTAAGGGCATCGTTAGGACTTTGGCTTACTGAGGTGAAGCACCCAGTCTGCGTAAATTCTTTTTTAAATTTTAGAAAGATTAGGGTGAAAAGTAATTAACATTTTTCGGATCTCTAACTAGCTATGAATAATATGCATTTGCATTTTTTATCAAATACTTCTTTGTATATTTTTAAGAATATATATTAAATGTAAGAGTATACATCAAAAGTCCAGTAATCGCTAGTTCGCTGGTTCCGCTATCTTAGCTTACCTACTAATCACCAAGTCTGAAGAGAAGTGTTCGTCGATTTAGTGAAATGTTTTAAAAATCCCGAAAAAATCAAAGATCACCCAAGAGGTTACACTCTAACTAAAAAAAAAAAATTATAATTCAGATTTCTATTTCCATTTTTCGTACTCTTCACAGTCATTTTATATACTTGTTACATAGCCCTAACTATGAAATTGAATGTTGCAACATTATTGAATTGCAACATTTATGGACTTTGCGGTAATTATATGTATTATCTTTTTGTTTTAACAGTTTTTAAAGACAATAATCAGTATAAAAGTGAAACAGCTATTCAATTATGTTTGAAATTCTGGAAGTCATTCTAAGCCTGCTACATTTAACAATTTCAAATTCAATTCTATTAAACAATTTCGAAAGATGATTAAAAACTGTACATTTTTTAATTCGCAAATTAGAGGATGGAACACTTTAAAATTATCAGGCCTAGAAACAAATATCTTCAAACGAAAGCTTTCAAAACTAAGTAATGATTTTGAGGTTTTGATAATTTTGCATATTTAAAACTTTCAAAGCTTCCAAAAATCCACAGGTCGAAATTGGAATCATAGAAATTTAAAAGATGATAAAAAGTATAATGTCACGTAGCGTTAGCGGTATAGTAGTTTCTTTTGTCGAAAAAACTTCTGCGAAAAAAATATAAAAATAAAGTCACGTGAATAGTGCATTAAGCAATTACGCCACCGAGACCTCAGCAGATCTGTTCTCATTCTTGATGTGAAAACCTTTTTATACACGATTTTAATAAATGTTTCAATTAAATAATTATTGGAAGGTGTCATTTACTATGCCAGATGTGGAAAAAGATGAGGAGATAAAAATTGTGCATGTAAAAAAGGTCTACAAATTTGTTATTGATCACTTTTTGATAGGATGCGTAGTTTTTGTTTCATTTGTAAAAAATAGCATTAAAAATATAAACATTAAATCTTTAGAAAACCGACGCAAGGTACGTAAAAAGATGAATGAACGAAAATTATGCATTCAAAAAATATCTTGAAATTTGTTAGCAATCACTTTTTGATAGGATGTGTAGTTTTGGTTTTAATGTCAGAAAATAAAACTTTAAAATGTCTGTGCACAAATATGGGAGAGGTACAGAGGCCGAGTGCGCAGCGCGAGGTAAACGAATTATCGAACGCGACGCGCGAGAACCAACAGTCGCGCTCAAACTTGCAAGCGAAGCGAGCCGCGCGCGCAACCCGCGATGAGAATGTGCCTGCGCAGCGGACAGATTTTTTTTTTACTCAAAATTCGATTATTTCTATTCGAAGCAGTTACTCAAAGTTAAACAAAAAATTTGATCTTGTACCAGAGTCGAGCTTCCATTTGCGATATTTTATTTGAAAAATTATGGGGATGTATTTGTGACCGTCCGCAAAGAAAAGGCCGTAACGCGCGGTAGTCAGATATAGGAATACTATTTTGTACTATAATAGATCAAATAAAAAACTATCAATTCGTGTCAAAACCTAAAAATCAATTTTTTCCGCGTTAGGTCTCTTTCTTGAGGATGGTGACATATGCTATATGCAGCAATACCCCCAAAAAGTCTTAAATCGGGACCGAAAAACTCCTGTATGATCAATAAATAACTGAGCCTCCTTGCAGATTAGAATTCCATGTTTCAGAGATCAATAATAGTGATTGAGTACCCAAAATGTACGATTTTATAAAATATCGCAGAAATAATTATTTTGTTAGCTTAAAAGGATTTAATTATGTAATAAAAACTCAAATTTTGATTCGAACAGTTATCTTACTGGTTTGGACTCTTGGAGGTTCTACTGTATATATAATTAGTAAGAGTATCAAGTAAAGCCTTGTGAGATAAATGGACATCAGTGTTGTAGCGGAGGCCTGGTGCAGCCTAGCGCCGCCCGGATACTTTTCATGAAGGCCTGGCGGCGCTAAGCCACTTTTTTGTTACACGGACAATTTTTCCAGTTAAGGGCCATCCATAGAATACGTTACCAATTATATATTGCACTTTTAACAAAATACACTAGGGTCCCGCTTTACCGGGCGTTTCAGAGGCCTTCATGGTAAATCGGGCCTCTCCAAACCGTTCTTCTTCTCGTTCTTGCTTGTGGCTTCTTATAGTGTCGAACCGTGAACTGTGCAACTCCGCTGATCTTGCCAGCGGCTCTCCCTTGCCCCCTTGTACCACCTCATCCGGTATATCAGGTTTCGGTAAAGCGGGACCACAGTGTAGTTGAATTTCCAACAAAAAATATTTTCTACCCAAAGAGATAAATTTTCGGCACAAGAAGACGAATTTTTTCGAATACAGTTCAATTTTTAACAATGAAATTTCCTTTTTAACCAAAGAGGATGACTTTTTTACTGTAAAAGATGAATTTTCAATCCAAAGGGGTGAACTTTTAATAAGATAGTTGAATTCTCAACCAAAAAGTTAAACTTTCAAAAAACAAGAAGAATTTTCTATACCCAAAAAGACGACTATTCAATGAAATATATGAATTTTTACGAAATAGTTGAATTTTCAACGAACAACATTCATTTTCGACTAAGAGGATGAATTTTCTACCAAAAAAGACGAATTTTGAAGAGAAATACATGATTTTTTTAACAAAATTACTCAATTTCAAAGCCAAAAAGACAATTCATCTGCAAAAAAATTTAATTTTCAACCAATTAGTTTAACTATCTATCAAACCGTTGAATTTTCAAGCCTAAAAGATAAATTTTCACCTATAAATATAACTCCTTAATAAAAAAAAATTTTTTTTTTTATAAAATAGATCAGCTTTAAGTCAAATAATCGATTGTTCAACCGAAAAACGTGAATTCTCATCGAATAATGTCACAGTTGCTATTTTAACCAACAATTGCATTTTTAACCAGAAAGGATAAATTTTCAACCAAGAAGATTAATTTTCTATCAAAAAATACGAATTTTTAACAAAGTACATGAATTTTCAATCAGAAAGTTTAACTCTCAACTAAAAAACATAAATGTTAAGAAAACAGTTGAATTTTTCATAAAAATATGACTTTTTTAACAAATAGTTAGATTTTCAATCAAAGAGATGAATCTTCAACCAAAAAAATGAATTATTAACAAAGTAGTTGAATTTTTGATAAGCAAGATAATTTTCGAAAAATATAGTTGCATTTTCAACAACATATTAAATTTTGAACCAAAGAATAGAATTCTTAACCAAAAGAGATGAATTCCGAATGAAAAATATAATAGTAGCCTTTTCAATAAAAAAATGAATTTTACATAAAAATAAAGTTGGATTTTCTTATTGGGTTCAAGTTCGAAATGTTATCTAAGTTCGTAACGTCATTTCCACTTCACATCCCCTCCCTCCTTCCCATTTATTACCAACCTTGGTTTTTAGTCCCCCCCCCCCCTTAAGCTGGTAACGTAGTTTATGGAAAGTACCGCCAGGCCAATTTTTCTATTAGGACTACACCACTGGCAAATGAGAAGATAAATGATTAAATGTAGTAATGACACACATCGGCATCATTATCAGATACTTACGAGCTTTCACGGACTTAGTAATATTGTATCGCGTTCGATCTCCGGACCTTCGAAGAAAATTGCTAATGGCTGTTTCAACCTTTTTCTGAGTTACTCTCTCATTAAATTCCGCACCTAATATTGTATCTGAAACATAACATAATGTGTCACGGCATTTTGAAAATTATAATTACGTATAGGGAATTCTAAATTAATAATATCGTACCAACTATAGTTTTTCCCGTCGTCGTACTCCTAAACGCCACCTTACGGCCTGCATGCAATGATCTGCCGGTCCAAGAATATTCCTGGTATAATTGGTCAGTCATTACTAGCCTTAGCGCAAACCTCACAGCCTCTGTTATGTTATTGCCCCCTCTTTTCTTTAACGTTTGTATCTAATATGAAGAAAATACGTGAAAATGTACTATGATGATATATACCTATTCTGTGTCAATTGTACAAGAAAAAATGTATGATAAGATATACTTACAAACTTCCGAAGTTGTAAATTGTCAGTGGAAATTTCGTTTTCAAAGGCCTCGAATTCGTCAGACGTTTTGCATGGATTTTCGGGAAAATTGGGAAGGTTTTTGTTTCCATAACTCCTATTCATTTCTCGTATGCCCAGGTCTCTGTCATCTTCTAATATGCATAGCATTTTCTCAACTTTTCCATCCATTCCATAGATGACATCTTTCAGTGGAGGTTCTGCCACTGCTTTAACATTATATTGTAATTATAAGACGATGCTTCTACTTCGAATACTTACAAGTAAAAAAATCCTTAAGAGATATTTATTGAAGTAACCTGAAAACCATAAAACAAAGCGTACTTTCATATGCCGGGTCGAAATTCTCATCATCAGACGAATTGCGATTATACGAACTAGTTATTCTGCTACCTAAAACATAACAAATAAAAAATACAGTTCTTATCTTCTTCAAGAAACCAAGAATAAAATTGGATACATCATGAATTATAGAAAGTCAGACAAAAAACTACACACAATGGTAGTTTATAAAGGGGCAAAATTGCATTTATAAACTTTTAAAATAAAGTTCAAGCCATACAGAAAGCATAAGTACAAGAAACATTAAAAATGTTACCCAGAAAGCTAAACTTTCCTTCTGAGCTTCAAATTTTTTTCCAGCAACTTTATTAGTTTTAAGGAGAAAACTTGCATTGCTTATTTCTTTGTCCTAGTGGTATAATATATGTATTTAAGGGTGGTGCAGAAAAATCTTGTTTTTATTTTTCGGCGGCCGTATTGCGACAGTTCGTTTCTCTGGGTGAAAAAATACTCTCCTAATTTTTTCAGATTTTTAGAAAAATTGTCAAAGGTTGCGAGCATCAAATTGACATAAAAATGGAAATTCTCGTAGTTTAGGATTTTGTAAAAATATACATATTAGTTTGAGAAAAATTTCTTTTCAATAAAAATTGTAGCTTATACAAAATGGAAAACTCTCTTTTTATGTCCGATTAAAAAAAAAATATTTGGCTCTTGAAAGTCATAAAATGTATGATCTCTTAGGAACAAACAAATATAAGAGCATAATGGTTTTTTTTTTTAAACTAAGAAAATAAAGTGGGGGTTTTGCAGAAATTCAGTTTGAAAATTAGTTTTTGAAAAATTGAAGAAGTTTTTGAAATTTGTTTGTTCAAATAATATTTTTACAAAACTGCGTCCTATTACATTATGAAAATTATGAAAATTTAAGAAAAAGAAGTACCCAAATTTTCAAATTTGAGTATCTCCTAAGTTTTTTTATTTTTTCAAGAATTATTTTAGGGTCTTTCATTCAACACCTAAGAGAACGGATCCTAGACTTTTCATCAAAATGACTAACAGTCACTGAAATTCTTCAGATGATTTGAAATCGAATTGCTCATATTAATCTATGATCAAATGTTATTCATTTATTATTTATTTAATATCAAAATAATTTTGTTTTCATTTCAACAATTGATATTTCCATAATGAGAGGAGGCACTGGTGAATATCGTCACTCAAATAACGCAAGCGAGTTAAAGGGGAGTCGAATGATAATAAAACTCACAGTTTGCAGTCACAACTTTCGGTTGAATTACAACGTCTTCTAAAACAGAAATGATTTTCTTCTCACTAACACGAGCCTTCCTTGAAAGATCTGCAAAATACATAGTACTGTACAAAAATGTTATATTATATACGGCACGGGGTTGTAAAAAACTAGAATAATGTCCCATCCGACATGTTAAAAATAATTCATACTTATAACTAACCAACTTCTACGTCATCCGTCCAAGCTATTTTGCAAACTGTTATGGAAATTGAATATTTTCCAATTCAATAACTCACCGTGTTTTTCAATTTCTAAGTCACTTTCACCCTCTTCAACATAACCAGAATCCTGAAACGATGATATATCCAAATTTGACCTACAGTCAGATTTTTCCCATTCTTTTGCTAGTTCTGCAAAATAATGTATGGATTATTTACAGCGTGGAAGATTTTTTGGTTTTTATTTTAAAATTACCAGAAATATGAAATGTGAATCATTATACGAAAATCTTTAATTAAAAGGAACGATCATCATAACATATAACTCTCCTTAAGTTTCGATAGAAAATCAACTTACTATTTCGTTCTAACTGAACAGCTTTCAGTACTTTTGAAACGTGATTTTTTGTTAACGCTTCTTGCTTTTCTTTTTCATCCACAGGGGCATAGATCTTACTCTTGTAATCCACAGAGCAACCAGATTCTTTTTTAGAATGGGGTCGCAAGACTGACTGATCCCTAGGGTCGTTCTCTTTGAGAGGGCATGTTGGTTCCTCTTTCGAATTCAAGTCCCCGTCATTGTTCTCGCGGGCCCCGCACTCTGCAATGCACATGGAATAAACAATGGATGAATAAATCATATTAGAAAAATACAAATTAGAGGTATTAAATAAAATCAAAAATAGTGAGTTGTAATCTGAATTTTTAATCTTACTCTTGTAATCCACAGAGCAACCGTATTCTTTTTTAGAAGGGGGTCTCAAGATTGTCTGATCCCTAGGATTGCCCTCTTTGAGAGGGCATGTTGGTTCTTTTTTCGAATCCAAGTGCCCATCATTGTTCTTACGAGCCCCACGATCTGTAATGGACAAGGAATAAACAATGAGTGAATAAATCATATTAGAAAAATACAAATTACAGCTATTAAATAAAATTAAAAATAGTAAGTTGTAATCTGAATTTTCAATCTTACTCTTGTAATCCACAGAGCAACCGTATTCTTTTTTAGAAGGGGGTCGCAAGATTGACTGATCCCTAGGGTTGCCCTCTTTGAGGGGGCATGTTGGTTCTCTTTTCGAATCCAAGTCCCCATCATTGTTCTTACGGGCCCCACGATCTGTAATGGACAAGGGATAAGCAATGAGTGACTAAATCATATTAGAAAAATACAAGTTACAGCTATTAAATAAAATTAAAAATAGTAAGTTGTAATCTGAATTTTCAATCTTACTCTTGTAATCCACAGGGCAACCGTATTCTTTTTTAGAAGGCGGTCGATCATCTGCAATATATAAATATGAAATAATTTCATATGTCTTGAATTACATGACAATAGTTTATTTAAAATGTTTACGTTACCTTCATGAGATCCTTCTACATATTTGCACGGTGGATCTGTCCATCCACGAGTACCGACCACTTTCTGTTGGTTAGCAGCCGATTCTGTAAACTTGGATTTTTTTATGGGTTCTGAAATAAAGAAAGCTTGAAGTTGTTGTTAAACTTATGTGAAATTTAAGTTATATATTACGTACGGCACATATCGTTCTCTTCCGAAAAATCTGGAAATTGTTTCCTCTTTGTCAATCTTTTTGGGGGAAGAAAATGCGGAGTCATGAACTGAAGCTGTTCGTCAGAGGATGAGATATTCTGCGATCTTTTTTCAATATCGCGAGCGTCGTCGTAACTGTCTGTGGGCAGATAAAGAACAATGACATATATTGAAAATTTCTCCTACGTCGAAATTAAAAAAGTAAAAGCAAAAAAGAACAAATTTTACATTAGATAAAGAAGAATTCCAAACGTGTGAAACAATGAGAATATTTAAAAATATACAGAACTTAAAAAGAATAACCTTTACTACAAGCTTAAACTGCACATATCAGACATTTTAAATACCCAATTCTTTCGACGTATTCTTTATTGTGTATGTAACCCAATCTGGTTCAGGGGAGTAACACTTTCTAGCAGCTCTGCTTCCCTCGCCGGATTTACTAGGGTACACAAAACTGTTCTTTTCAAAGTTTATCCAATATTTTGGCACAACGAAACTTTGTTGATCGGCAAATACAGTATAGAAGGTCGTCGACCTTCTACGATTCTGCAGAAGATAAGTGGAAAAGTGATAAATTCTGAAATCTACATGTGAATATGATAAAAATTTCAATGCGGTATTACCTTTCTTCTACTACTTCTACCCATTGTCAATCTATATCGGGAGAAGAAAATAATTATTAGAAATATTTTGCAATAATTATTTCGCAATAGAAGCATACATCAATTGTAAAATTACGCAAGGAAAGGGCATACTTTTTCGGAAGAGACAGGTCGGATTGACATCGTATACATACATCAAGTTGCGTCGGGATCAATCGTTTCGAGGACAATCGTGGTCGTGGCTCATGGAGCCTGCATTTGTGCGATTATAAAAAAAAAAATTTTTTTTCGGTGCGCACCTCCAAAAGAATGATTTTGTTCAAAATAAAAACAACATTAGACAAGAATATATTTTTTATTTTGTTTACGCCTGCGCACTATTGCCATATTAGCACCTGATGAGCCCGTCGAATCTAGTCCTAATCCATACAATTTCGTTACACTTCTAACTAGCGCCAAATTAGCATTTAAAGTTGAAGGATGTATGCTGGGCCCCATGAGAAACTCAAAAATTTTCAACATGTGACTCTATTTTGGTTGTCAATTGAAATTTGTGCCATTTTCGACGATTTCCGTTAGAAAATGGGAAACTTGTAATATTTTAGTTTGACGCTCAATTCTTCTTGAGACATTCCCGATTTTCAAAACTGGGCTACGATAAAAAAGTTTATAGGTATTAATCTTTCTGTTTTTTTTTTTAATTAATTTTTTCGCTAACCTTGGAAAATCCTTTAACTACCTCAAGATTTTCTACTGATATAAACACAGTAGAAAAGAAATTAGAAAAAGCTTAATGAATGAAGAATAAACAAAACTCTGTGGATTCCCTTTTATTATCTTTAAAACCACTTACAACTTTATGAAAATCCAAATATTTGAAATCGATTAAAATACGTTGAAATTCCTTAAAATATTCTTTCCCCTTCTGATTTAATGAAAATTTTTATTATCTTTTACAGATTTTCAAAATCTTTTAAAATAACTTAAAATGTTTAATAATAAAAGAACAAAAGCTTTCAATGTGAAATTATCCAGAATGATTTTTGTTCGGCTTAAGAGCCAATCATGGATCCTGAAGGATCCGAAGCGCAGGGATCACAGCGTAAAAGGAGCTTAAAAAAGGGGAAATAGGGTGGTTTTCTCACGAAAAAGGGGAAAATAGGAGAAAGATTAAACATTTATTTTCATATGTCGAAAAGAACAAACAATATTTTTGTATGAAATATTACATTTTTAAATAATTTTCAATTATTTTTCAATGATTTCTGCCATTAAAGATTTATTTTAAAAAATTGGATATACTTAGTCTTAGATCGTTAGAAATTCATCCAAGCTGATATAAAAAAATATGAGAAAAAATAAAATCAGTGAAATACACAATTTTGATATGATTAACATCGTTCTCATAAATATTTCTTTCCAAGATTTGCCATTTCATCCTTACTACAATTAATACTTTCAATTTAAATTTAAAACTAATCTCTTCAATAGAGTGAAGTAAAAATGCTAAAATTAATCGAATCGTTTGAACTGAGGGATAACAATTTGTGGACCGACATCCAAAACAAGTGAAAAAAATTGAAATCAATTAATATATTCTGTTCTCTTTCTTAAATTTACAGTTACATTTTTTTTCAAATTTACCTTATTTAAAATTTTCTGAAAATATACAATCACATATTTTTTAGATTGATTCCAACCTGAAATTGAGTCAGCTTAAACCAAAGAAACATGTTATTATTTTTTATTCATGGGAAAAATTTATTTTCCTGGTGTTTATAATTTTCCAAAATCACAAAAAAGATATAAAATGTCAAAAATCCTAACTCACGACAACATTTTTCCCCCTAAAAAGCAAAATAACAAAATATTTTTTTGGTTCAAGCTGAATACATTTCTGGTTCGACGTATTTAACTTTTTTTTAAATGTGTGCATATGACTCAATCCAGAAAAAAATATGTTTTTGCATATTTTTAAAAAAATTGTATTATAACTGAGTAAAATTTTTTTTTTTAATTTCGCAATTTCAAATTTTCAACAAATAAGATAATTTTTGAACAAAATAGTTAAATTGTTGAGAATATCAGTTTTTAACCAATAAAAGCCTAAAAGAAGAGTTTTCTACAATGCTGTTGATTCTTCAACACGAAAATATGAATTTTCAACTAGCCTAAAAGGATTTAATTATGTAACCAAGACTCAAATTTTGGTTCGACCAGTTATCTTACTGGATTGGACTCTTGGAGGTTCTACTGTATATATAATTAGTAAGAGTATAAAGTAAAGGCTTGTGAAATAAATGGACATCAGTGTTGTAGTGGAGGCCTGGTGGAGCCTAGCGCCGCCCGGATACTTTTCATGAAGGCCTGGCGGCGCTAAGCCACTTTTTTGTTACACGGACAATTTTTCCAGTTACGGGCCATCCATAGAATACGTTACCAATTATATATTTCACTTTTAACAAAATACACTAGGGTCCCGCTTTACCGGGCGTTTCCGAGGCACCTTCAGTGGCCTTTATGGTAAATCGGGCCTCTCCAAACCGTTATTCTTCTCGTTCTTGCTTGTGGCTTCTTATAGTGTCGAACCGTGAACTGTGCAACTCCCCTGATCTTGCAAGCGCCTCTCCCTTGCCCCCTTATACCACCGTATCCGGTATATCAGGTTTCGGTCAAGCGGGACCACAGTGTACTTGAATTTCCAATAAAAAATATTTTCTACCCAAAGAGATAAATTTTCGGCACAAAAAGACGAATTTTTTCGAATACAGTTCAATTTTGAACAATGAAGTTCCTTTCTAACGAAGGAGGATGACTTTCTTTACCGTAAAAGATGAATTTTCAATCCAAAAGGGTGAATTTTTAACAAAATGGTTGAATTTTCGATCATAAATGATCATTTATCAAACAAAAAATTGGAATTCAATTAGGGCAAGAAGACAAATTCTTAGAAGAAAATTAAATTTTCATAACAAAATTTTACTTTCAACCAAGAAAGATAAGTTTTCAACAAGATAGTAGAATTCTCAACCAAAAAGTTAAACTTTCAAAAAACAAGAAGAATTTTCTATACCCAAAAAGACGACTATTCAATGAAATATATGAATTTTTACGGAATAGTTGAATTTTCAACGAGCGAAATTAATTTTTGACTAAGAGGATTCATTTTCTACCAAAAAAGACGAATTTTGAAAAAAATACATGGTTTTTTAACAAACAAATAAGATAATTTTTGAAAAAAATAGTTGAATTGTTGAGAATATCAGTTTTTAATCAAAAATCGAATAGTTACATTTTCGTTCCAAAAAATTAATTTTCAATTGAAAAAACTGAATTTGCTCCGAAATTGTTGAATTTTAAAGCCTGAAAGAAGAATTTTCTACAATGCAGTTGATTTTTTAACACGAAAATATGAATTTTCAACTAAAGAGTTAATTTTCAACCAAACATTAACATTTTTAGATAAAAAACTTAGTTTTTAACAAGCAAACAAAAAATTTGACTAAAATGATTAATTTTTAACTAGAAAATGAATTTTTAACAAAGTAGTTCGAAATTCCACCAACTGCTAGAATTCCTTACCAAAGTATTGAATTTTCTGCAAAACAGTTGAATCTTTAATCCGATAACACGAATTTTCAACAAGAGTTGAGTTTTCAACCAAATATGATTTTTTAGTCAAAAAAGAAAATAAATGTTTTGCAAAATGTCGAATTTTAAAGCAAGAAGATTATTTTTCTACAAAAAAGGACGAATTTTCAACAAATTATGTAAATTGTTAACCAAATATTTGAGTTTTCAAAATAAAGAAGATCAACTTTGAACCGAAAATGGAATTGCTATATTTTCATTTCAAGAAACTTATTTGCAAATGAAAAAAAACAACAATTTTCTACTGAATTATTGAATTTTTGAGCAAAAAAAAGAACTTTCTATAATACATTCGAATTTTTAACTCAAAAATATAAGCTATACATACAAAAAATAATTTTTAATCAAAAATTGCAATTTTCAGTTAAGAGCAAAATTAATTTTGAACAAAGTAGTTTGATTTTCAACCAAAAAGACAGCTTTTCAATGAAATAAATATATTTTCAACCAAATAGGTAAATTTTTAACCAATTTTCTGCCAAAAAATATAACTTTTGAACGAAGTTTGAACTTGGAAACAAATAGTTGAATTTCCGACTAAAAAAGATCAATTTTCAAACACAAATGGAATAGCTCAATTGTGAGTTTAAAACAATTAATTTTCAACGAAAAAAAAAGTGTCAACAAATAGTTACATTTTCAAGTAAAGATTTAAAAAATATATATATTACTCAAGTTAGAACATTTAAAATTGCAGTTGATGAATTTGAAATGTTCCATTTTTTAATTAGGTATTTAACTTTATACACTTCAAATAAAATGTGTTAATCTTCTAACACTTATTTGAAAAGTACTATATATTTTGTAACTGTTCCGATTTTATATTGGATAATAACTTCTGTCTCCAGTTTCCACATTTTCAACTTGCTTTAAAATGCTTTATCTTCAATTTTTTTTAGAGTATTTTTAATGGTCTGCATTTGAAACATGCAACTTGTTTATTCATAAATAATTTATTTAAGTGTTATAATTGCTTTAATTTCTATTCAATAATGGGTAAAATTTCAAATATCGTATATGTAAAGAGAAAAGGGGAAAAGGGGGAAGCTTTTTGAGAATAGGAGAAAAAAGGGGAATTTAAAAAAAAAAAAGAGGAAACCAAGAAAAAAAGGGGAAGACTGTGCACCCTGTAAGCGTCCTAAGGAATACTATGAAAGAGACTGCAAAATATTTATCACACTGAAAGAATGCAAGGATTCAATTTTATTTAAAAATTAGGCTATTGACTGAAAATAGGGTATTATAGGGAACAAATCTTAATACTAGGGAACTTTAGGGACCACATATGAATATAGGGTACGATCGGGTTAAAATTTGTACATGCTATTGATTTTAAATTATCTAATTTATAAATAGGAACTCACTAATTATTAAATTTTAAGCCTATCAATTCGAAGTTTAATACACAATACGACTGTATGATGTCAATAAAAATTAAAAATAAGAACAAACTTTTATACGCTATTAATTCAAGCTTATTTCATTATCAATGTTTCAATGAAACATTATTATTTGAATTTTAAATCTATCAATTTTAGAAGATTTGAACTTGAAACCATATATCATTCTGAACAAGTTCATTTGAAGTATTTTATAAATGATCGCAATTTGAAATTGTTAATTTTTAAGGCTGCAGAATTAAAGTGAATATGAAGGTTTTTTCAAATTACTAACAGTAGGAAAACGAATACTTAAATCTGAATCGAGCAATTGATAATTAACAGAGCTATAATTTAAAAGTTTTAAATTAAATCATTCAAAATTTAAGCACTTCAATTTAATAAAAAAGTAAGTTATTTTGAAGGCAAGGAATTTCGAATCAAAGTAACTATATAATTATCAGCAATGAGAGAAAAGTTTGGGAGAATAAGGAAACGCCTGCTGTTCTTTGCTTGAAAATAATTAAATAATTTTTTTAAATGACTGCTAAATAATGGACGGAACTTGTATTTTACCAAAAATCTGAAAATGTCCATTTCCCACCAATTTCTCATTGTTATTAATATTAAAGTATTCACCTTAAAAAATTAAAAATTTACCTCATAAGATTCATTTGTGGTTAATGTTCCTAATGTTCGACTCCTTTTATCAATTTTTGTGGCGCCAATATTAAAAATTTCACTTTAAATTCGGTTCTTCTCACCCCTCTCAAATGTTCGATTCTTGGCCATTGGCCAACCTTAAATAGTTATTTGTGATACAAGTGCGCAAAATAGGTGATTGTGTGCGAGTGTGAATTTTGCAGCATAAGCCGGAGTTACGAAGCAGGAGGTTAGCGCACAAGCGAAGCGAGTGCGAAAACGTAGACGAGTGCCCCGAGCCGCAGGCGAGTGATGCGATCACACGAGTTACCAATCACCTATGCGCACGTGAATCGCACGCTATTTTTTGCAACGCCCGTCCGAAAAAGTTGTGTTAACAGGAGGTAATGAAAAATACTAATTTTATATTACATAGAACGGAGTGAAGACATTTTTTTGAACAAAAATTTTTAAGTAATGTTTGAAAAAAGAATGTTCTGAATAAAAATGTTTTGAACACAATTTTTGAAACAAAATTTCGAAACAAAAAAATTGGTTGAAAAAATTTTTTTTGAATCAATCATTAAGAGATTTATTCAAGTTAAATCTAAATTTATTTCAAGAAGATACCAACACCAGTGTTTAAAGTTACCTATGCCAGTGTCTAAAGTACCTTATCTCGAAAGTGCGCAATCGCAGCTTTTTCACCAGTACCTAAAGTAAGCCATCTTCAAACTGCGCATTCGCGAAAATTATTCGCACACAGTCTGCTTAAATAAGGAAGAATATTAGGGTGGTCCAAAAAACGCTTTTCGAGCTACAGGGCAAGTCCCCCTCCGCCCCCCCAAATAGTTTCCATTTCCGGAAAAAAAATCCTATTTTTTTTTCGCAATTCGAATATTAACACGTGCCACCGTGCACTTAAAACCCCCATTTAATTAACATGGGGAGATTTTTTATTTTCGAAAAATTGAACTCATACTTCAGGGTTTGGCCGAAACGTGCCAAACTTTTTAGGGATTGAAGAGGAGTACCTATATAATAAAAGCATACTAATAATTTTTATTCTTAACCAAACCCTTACCGCCCCCCCCCCCCAACAGCGCCCCAAATATGACCCAAAAATAAAAAAACTACATTTTCACGTATTATTGTTACTTTTTAGCAATTTCCGTCGCCTTTTTCCTACAAATATTTACTAATGGACAATTTGAATATTTTCCATGACTTTTTAAACAATTTTTAATTGTTTAAACAAATGTAACTTATTTAAACAATTATTTATTCCCAAAAAATGTAAAAAATAATCGTATTTTCTGATTGAAATGTAATAGTTTGTCATTGTTTGGAGTAGCAATCTTAAAAAAAAACATTATGTAATTACTTAAACACTGACTTATTGTTTATTCTCAACATTTCTAAAAATTGACGCAGAGATGTCCAGTTTTTTCTGAAATTGGTATCCTATGCTACTTTTTGTTAAATAATTATATAATTTTGATACGTATCTTTTAATGTTTAATAAATTTCCATTTTTTTAAACAATTTTGATTTGCTTAACCCTTTGAGGGGCATATTTTTCTGATGGATGAATTTTGGAAGTCATAACTGATTTTAAGGTTTTTGGGGTCGCTAATTACGATTCCGGAGTCAGATTTCGGAAATTCAAAATGGCGGAACCAATATGGCGGCTATTTAGAGCCAAATTCGTGGTTTTTTGTTCAATCGGCGGGAAACCAAATGTATGGGAGTTTTTGAGGTCGCTGATTACGATTCTGATATCAAAGACACAAAATTCAAGATGGCAGATACAATATGGCGGCTATTTTCAGTCAAATTTATGGTGTTTTTGCTCCATCTGCGAGAAACCTGATGTGTGGGGGATTTCGAGATCACTGATTACGATTCTGATATCGAAGTCACAAAATTCAAGATGGCGGATACAATATGGTGGCTATTTTCATCTAATTTACGGTGTTTTCGTTCCATCTGCGGGAAACCTGATGTATGGGGATTTTTGAGGTCACTGATTACGATTCTGATATCGTAGTCGCAAAATTCGAGATGGTAGATACATTACGGGGGCTATTTTGAGTCAAATTTGTAGTTTTTCTGTTCAATTGACGAGAAACTGGGTATATGGGGGTTATCAGGGTCGCTGATTACGATTTCGAGGTCAGAGTGTCCAATTTCAAAATTGGCGGAACCAATATGGCGGCATCTTCCAGCCAAATTCGCGATCTATTGTACAATCGATAAGAAACTAGATATAAAGATGTGCGTATACTACTCCTTCTTAGCTTGACCCAGAACTAACGACGTGGACGTGAGGAGAAACAAGTTCCATTTTTTTTTTTCAATTTTTTATTTTTTTTTATTTTTAAAGATTTTATAATTTTTTCTATTCATTTGTTTCATTTCGATATTTTATGTTGAAGCTTAGCCTAATGTGCTCGATGGTATTGTTCGAAGCAATTTTTTGCAGATGTAATGCACAATGGAACATTGCATGTCTTGCAATAAAAGTGTGTCCTGCTTTCGAGTGTCTTCGTACTGCAATGGGCGCATCTTCTTCGAGACTCATAAAATCCAGGCGAGTGAGGTGCCTTTGATATCCTGATTGCATTGGTTACCTTCGGTTTCCATTTTTTCGATGGCGATTCCATGGATGGTCTTCCTCTTTTCAGACGATTTGGAAGCCCAATCAACTGATCCAACTACTGACAAACGGAAGTTCTTCAGCGACAAGTTCTCTTGGGGTGAAAGCAATTTGTACATTATGAAAGAATTCACCAACGTTACATCCACAAAGTGCCAGAAAATACGATGCCACCACTTTTTACTTTTTCGACTTATTTCATAAAATGATTTTAGCATGTCAGCTTTGTCGACGCATCCCATGTAGCTGTTGTAATCTCTGGCCATTTGTGGACAAGTCACTACTGTCAAAGAACCGTCTTTCTGTCTCCTATTGACTTGTGAAATAACTGACGGGTCATGATAATTTGATAGAAACTGTACTGGTTTCTTATCAATCCATTTCAGCCATTGAACTCCTTTATAGGAAGTTCGAAACTCACTATCTCCAGGGGACATGTTTTTATCGACTTCTTGGATTTTTGGTAATCCTTTCCTGTCTTTTCTAACAGTTCCACATGCTAAAACTCCATCAGTCAGTAAGTTGATCATCAAATCTACAGTTGTGAAGTAATTATCGAAATAAATACGATACTGTTTCTGCACTAAAGCACGACTCAAATCTTCTATCACTCGTTCACCTAAACGACTCTCTGTTTTATTCTTCACCTTGCCAGTGTAAATTTGAAATTGACAAATGAAACCATGTTCGTCAGCTCTTACCCAAATTTTATAGCCTCTTTTGATGGGCTTCATTGGCATATACTGCTTCATAGAGCTTCTGCCTTTGAACTTTATCATGCTCTCATCAATTGATTGATTCGCAGTTGGATCATAAAAGTGCTCATAACTTTTAGAGATGATATTCAAAAAAGGTGCAACTTTGTACAATTTATCGAACCCTGGCTCATTTCTTTTCGGTTCTTTAGTCATGTCATTCAAATGTAAATTTGATAGTAGGAACGAAAATCGCTTTACGGACATGACAGAACTAATATAAGGATCATGTAGTTGCAAGTTGTTAGACCAGTAATCGCGATAAGACGGTAATCTTTTTATACCCATCATCATATTCAATCCTAAGAACTTCTTTACTTCATCGCCAGTAATTGCTTCGAAAACTATTCCTTTCTGTTCGCAATAGAGATTCGATTGTTCAACAATCAATTTAATATTCTCCTCTGAAAATAAACATAGAAAAGTATCGCCAGGTTTTTTAATATTTCCTGGGATATTCTTAGGACCGATATGTTCAGTAAATGGTGGATTGAACTGAAATCTCCTTTTTTTCTCCCAAATTCCATCCATCTCTGCAACACGAAAACTGAGAGGATCATCATCCTCTTCGTCTATGTTACTATTCGGATCACCATTCAACTCAAATTCGTGGTTGTTGAATTCTAATTCCGGTGTTGAAACGGTATCTGCAAAAGGAGATTCATCCTCGCTATTTTCGATATCATCGTCCGAATCGTCGTCACTGGGGATTTCACTTTCTTCAAAATTCTCCTGTATTTCGTTCATACTAGATGATTGAAATCTCTAAAATGGTTTCAAAATAGTGAAGAGGCAGTACTTATCGTAGTCAAAAGAGTTCGATAATTCCTTCGTTCATGAGAGGAGAATTATAACATCAAGCAACGAGGAAGAGCAGCTCGCGTCTTTTGTCTCGCGCAATCATCAACTTTTTTGCAAAACCGCAGGAAAAAAGCTAAGAAATTTTTGTGAGTAGTCAAAAGGCAGTAC
>CAKNXH010086059.1:0-14289 GCA_932178445.1 Andricus quercusramuli | reverse complement strand
TCCGTTGTCTCTTCAAGTTTTCTTTTGTCAGGGAAAACCAAACTCAAGCCTAAGATTTGCAAATTGGAAATTCACGTGCTCCTTGTTTATTTATTGAAAAATGTTTGCTCTCTTTCTCAATCTCTAAGATAATTTTATCGATTGCCCAAGTGCAGAAAGTACCAGAAACCTTAATTCGTCTACCTTAATCCGTCAACCTTAATCCGTTGTCTTTTCAAATTTTCTTTTGTCAGGGAAAACCAAACTCAAGCGTAAGATTTGGAAATTGGAATTTCACATGCTCCTTGTTCATTTATTGAAAATTGTTTGCTCTCTTTCTCTCTCTCTTAGATAATTTTTTCGATTGTCCAAGTGCAGAAAGTACCAGAAAACTTAATCCGTCAATCTTAACCCGATGTCTCTTCAGCTGACTTATTCCCGGGGAAATGCAAATAAACCGTAAGATTTAGACATTGTAATTTGAATTAGTTCTCATTCATTTATTGAAAATTGTTCTCTCTTTCTTTCTCTCCTTCAGGATTTCTTTCGCCACCCAAATATAGAAAGTACTGTCAACCTTGATTCAGTCAAACTTGATCCGTTATATCCTCAAATCTAGTTATGCCAGGAGAAATTCAAATTAAGTGTAAGATTTAGAAAATATAACTTCACGTTGTCCTACTTTATTTATTTATTGAAAATTTTGTTCACTCTCTCTTTCGTGATTTTTTTAATGCCCAAATACAGAAAGTACCTTCAACCTAAATCCGTCAACCTTAATCTGTTGTCTCTTCAGATTTACTTATTCCAGGGCAAATCAAAATTAGGCGTAAGATTCAAAAATTTAAATTTCACGTAGTTCTCCTTTAGTTATTTTCCGGAAATATTGTGCTCTCTCTCTCTCTCAGGATTTTTCTGAATGCCCAAATACAGAAAGTACTGTCAACCTAAATCCGTCAACCTTAACCCGTTGTCTCTTCAAGTTTTCTTTTGTCAAGGAAAACCAAACTCAAGCGTAAGATTTGGAAATTGAAAATTCACGTGCTCCTTGTTTATTTATTGAAAATTGTTTGCTCTCTCTCTCTCTCTTAGATAATTTTTTCGATTGCCCAAATGCAGAAAGTACCAGCAACCTTAATCCGTCAGTCTTAACCCGTTGTCTCTTCAACTGACTAATTCCAGGAGAAATCCAAATGAAGCATAAGATTTAAAAATTGTAATTTGAATTAGTCTTCATTTATTTATTGGAAATTGTTTACTTTTTCTTTCTCTACTTCAGGATTTCTTTCGCTACCCAAATATAGAGAGTACTGTCAACCTTGATTCAGTCAAACTTGATCCGTTATATCCTCAAATCTAGTTATGCCAGGAGAAATTCAAATTAAGTGTAAGATTTAGAAAATGTAACTTCACGTTGTCCTACTTTATTTATTTATTGAAATTTCTCTCTCTCTCTCTCTCTCTCTCTCTCCATCTCTCTCTCTCTTTCAGGATTTTTCTGAATGCCCAAATACAGAAAGTACCGTCAACCTAAATCCGTCAACCTAAATCCGTCAACCTAAATCCATTGTCTCTTCAAGTTTTCTTTTATCAGCGGAAACCAAACTCAAGCGTAAGATTTGGAAATTGGAAATTCACGTGCTACTTGTTTATTTATTGAAAATTGTTTGCTCTCTTTCTCTCTCTTAGATAATTTTTACGATTGCCCAAATGCAGAAAGTACCAGCAACCTCAATCCGTCAATCTTAACCCGTTGTCTCTTCAACTGACTAATTCCAGGGGAAATCCAAATGAAGCGTAAGATTTAAAAATTGTAATTTGAATTAGTCTTCATTTATTTATTGTAAATTGTTTACTATTTCTTTCTCTCCTTCGGGATTTCTTTCGCTACCCGAATATAGAAAGTATGGTCAACCTTGATTCAGTCAAACTTGATCCGTTATATCCTCCAATCTACTTATTCCAGGAGAAATTCAAATTAAGTGTAAGATTTAGAAAATATAACTTCACGTTGTCCTACTTTATTTATTTATTAAACATTTTTTTCACTCTTTCTTTCATGATTTTTTTAATGCCCAAATACAGAAAGTACCGTCAACCTAAATCCGTCAACCTTTATCCGTTGTCTCTTCAGATTTACTTATTCCAGGGCAAATCAAAATTAGGCGTAAGATTTAAAAATTTCAATTTCACGTAGTTCTCCTTTAGTTATTTTTCGGAAATATTGTGCTCTCTCTCTCTCTCTCAGGATTTTTCTGAATGCCCGAATACAGAAAGTACCGTCAACCTAAATCCGTCAACCTTAATCCGTTGTCTCTTCAAGTTTTCTTTTTTCAGGGAAAACCAAACTCAAGCGTAAGATTTGGAAATTAGAAATTCACGTGCTCCTTGTTTATTTATTGAAAATTGTTTGCTCTCTTTCTCTCTCTTAGATAATGTTTTTGATTGCCCAAGTGCAGAAAGTACCAGCAACTTTAATCCGTCAATCTTAACCCATTTTCTCTTCAGCTGACTCATTCCCAGGGAAATTCAAATAAACCGTAAGATTTAGACATTGTAATTTGAATTAGTCCTCATTTACTTATTGAAAATTTTTCACTCTTTCTTTCTCTCCTTCAGGATTTCTTTCGCTACCCAAATATAGAAAGTACTGTCAACCTTGATTCAGTCAAACTTGATCCGTTATATCCTCAGATCTAGTTATGCCAGGAGAAATTCAAATTAAGTGTAAGATTTAGAAAATGTAACTTCACGTTGTCCTACTTTATTTATTTATTGAAAACTTTTTTCACTCTCTCTTTCATGATTTTTTTAATGCCCAAATATAGAAAGTACCGTCAACCTTAATCCGTTGCCTCTTCAGATTTACTTATTCCAGGGCAAATCAAAATTAGGCGTAAGATTTAAAAATTTCAATTTCACGTAGTTCTCCTTTAGTTATTTTTCTGAAATATTGTGCTCTCTCTCTCAGGATTTTTCTGAATGCCCAAATACAGAAAGTACCGTCAACCTAAATCCGTCACCCTTAATCCGTCCACCTTAATCCGTTGTCTGCTCTTCAAGTTTTCTTTTGTCAGGGAAAACCAAACTCAAGCGTAAGATTTGGAAATTGGAAATTCACGTGCTCCTTGTTTATTTATTGAATATTGTTTGTTCTCTTTCTCTCTCTTAGATAATTTCTTCAATTGCCCAAGTGCAGAAAGTACCAACAACCTTAATGCGTCAATCTTAACCCGTTGTCTCTTCAGCTGACTAATTGCCGGGGAAATGCAAATAAACCGTAAGATTTAGACATTGTAATTTGAAGTAATCCTCATTTATTTATTGAAAATTGTTTACTCTTCCTCTCTCTCTCCTTCAGGATTTCTTCCAAAACTCAAATATAGAAAGCACTGTCAACCTTAATTCAGTCAATCTTAATCCCTTATATCTTCAAAACTATTTATTCCAAGGGAAATCCAAATTAAGTGTAAGATTTAGAAATTGTAACTTCACGTTGTCCTACTTTATTCATTCATTGAAGATTTTCTCTGTGTCTCTTTCAGGATTATTCTAATGCCCAAATACAGAAAGTACCGTCAACCTTAATCAGTTTTCTCTCCAAATTTACTTTTTCCAGGGAAAATCAAAATTAAGCGTAAGATTTGAAAATTGAAATTTCACGTGGTCCTTATTTATTTATTGGAAATTTTTTCCTCTCTCTCTCTCTCTTTAAAAAATTGTGTTGGATTGCCTAAGTGCAGAAAGTACCGGCAACCTTAATGCGTCAATCTCAAATCCGTGTCTCTTCAACTGACCAATTCCAGGGGAAATCCAAATGAAGCGTAAGATTTAGAGATTGTAATTTGAAATAATCCTCATATATTTATTGAAAATTGTTTACTCTTTCTCTCTCTTTCCTTCAGCATTTCTTTCAAAATTCAAAGATAGAAAGCACTGTCAACCTTAATTTAGTCAATCCTAATCCGTTATATCTACAAATCTACTTATTCCAGGGAAATACAAATTAAGTGAAAGATTTAGAAATTGTAACTTCACGTGTTCCTACTTTCTTTATTTATTGGACATTTTTTGCTTCCTGTTTCTCATTCTCTTCCAGGATTTCTTTAGTTCCCGAACACAGAAAGTACCGTCAACCTCAATCCGTCAATCTTAACCCTTTGTCTCTTCAACTGACTTATTCCAGGGAAATTAAAATAAAGCGTAAGATTTCCCAATTGTAATTTGAATTAGTCCTCATTTGTTTATTGAAAATTGTTTACTTTTTCTCTCTCTCCTTCACGAAACTCAATTCGTCATCCTTAATGTGTTGTCTCTTCAAATTTACTTATTCCAGGGGAAATCCAAATGAAGCGTAAGATTTAGAAATTGTAATTTGACTTAGTCCTCATCGGAAATTTTTTGCTCTCTCTCTCTCTCTCTTTAAAAATTTTGTTGGATTGCCTAAGTGCAGAAAGTACCGGCAACCTTAATGCGTCAATCTCAAACCGTTATCTCTTCAACTGACTAATTCCAGGGGAAATCCAAATGAAGCGTAAGATTTAGACATTGTTATTTGAAGTGATCCTTATTTATTCATTGAAAATTTTTCACTCTTTTTCTCTCTCCTTCAGGATTCCTTTGAATATCCAAATATAGAAAGCACTGTCAACCTTAATTGAATCAATCTTAATCCGTTATATCTTCAAATCTATTCATTTCAAGGGAAATCCAAATTAATTGTAAGATTAATAACTTGTAATTTGAAGTGATCCTCATTTATTTATTAGAAATTGTTTACTCTTTGTCTCTCTACTTCAGGATTGCTTTGAATACCGAAATATAGAATGTACTGTCAACCTTAATTCGGTCTATCTTAATCCGTTTTCTCTTCAAATCTACCTATTCCAGGGGAAACCCAAATTAAGTGTAAGATTTGGAAACTCTAATTGAATGTTGTCCTACTTTATTTATTTATTGGAGATTCTCTCCCTCTCTCTCTCTCTCTCTCTCTCTCTCTTAAAGGATTTTTTTTCAAGTCTGATACAGAAAGTTCCGTCAACCTTAATCCGTTGTCTCTTCAAATGTACTTTTTCCAGGGAAAATTCAAATGAAGCGTAAGATTTAGAAATTGTAATTTAAAGTGGTCCTCATTTATTTATTGAAAATAGTGTACTCTGTCTCTCTCTCCTTCAGGATTTCTTTGAATACCCAAATACAGAAAGTGCTGTCAACCTTAATTCGTCAATCTTAATCCATTGTTTCTTCAAATGTACTCATTCCAAGCGAAATCCAAATTAATCGACAGATTTATCGATTGTAATTGCGGTGGTCCTTATTTATTTATTAGAATCCATTTTTTCTCTTCCTTACTCTCAGAACTTTCTTGAATAACCAGGTATAGAAAGTACCATAAACCATTATCCGTCAAACTTAATCCGTTGTCCCTTCAAATTTTCAAATTGTAACTTAAGGTGGTCCTCATTTATTTATCGGACCCGGCCCCCCCCCCACCCCTCGAATACCCAAGTATAGAAGTAGCGTCAACCTTAATTTGTCGATCTGGATCTGTTGTCTCTTCAAATTTACCTGTTCCAAGGGATATCAAAGTTAAGAGGAATATTTATAAATGAAATGGTTTTTATATTACTCGTTTATTCGATTTAGCCAAAAAAGAACGCAAATAATGAAGTAATGATACCGTGAATAAAATTATGTGATTTCTGTAGATTTTGGGTCGGTGATTCCAAACCCGAAATATTTCCATCACGTCAAGTTTTTGAGAAAATTGAGGGAAAACACCTTTTTGGCCATTTTTGAAAAAACAATGTAGGGAGCGAATTTTAAACTCGAAAAACTTTTAATAGGACTTAAACTTCATGTTTTAGCGTATATTTTAAGATTTTCATATTGAAATAAAATAAAATTATGGAGAAAGTATTTTTTAGAGTGTCCCTAAAAATAAAAGAATTTTTTATTTTATTTGAGCCTCCCTAGTATAGATAAAACATACATTAGGCCAATGTGTAATTGTTAATGAAAAACTAGTTTAAATTTGGAAGCAATAGAAATCTCTATTTTTTCCAAGTTTGGTTTATAATTTTACCAAATTTATTAAAATTTGTAGTCAAATAAGGAAGATATCCTGAAAGATAGGTTCTTCGAGAAAGGCTTTTCATGAATTTTGAATTTTCAGATCCCAGATATCTTTGTTCTTCCCATTTATGCCCTTAATTAAACTTGAAATCCATTTTAATTGCCGCACTAGAAAAACAGTTCGAATCAAAAGGCTTTATAAAATTACACCAAAGAGATTGAATTTCGTTTTCGAGTCTTTCATAAATCAATTTCTTTCCCGGGAATCAGTTCGTAGAAACGCCTTCGTTATTTTAATTTACACGGCAGAGGAAAAGAAGTCTGCAGAGGAAGAAAGCTACGGTTTCTTTCATCAAAGCTTCCTGTCTGTCTGTTGGCCGTGGTTAAAAGGAAGAAGCGAAAATAAGCGACCCGGGTTTCTTCGACTTGTATCGAGTTCCTTATCCTCTTAGACTGGAGAACGTCTATATATATAGTATATTCCTATGTATCCTGTATTCTGTACTCTGTACTCTGTATACGATTTAAGAAACTCACATCGCGCTCTAAACTTAAAAAGAGGTTCCAATCCAAGTTGTAGCTTTCTCGATTAGTTTAACGCAAGGCAAAGACTTTATTGCAATCTTCAATTTTCTCTCAGGTCTAGGAAACGCGAACGTTAAAAAATATAAGAAAGATAGGAAAGATAAAAGAGAAAGAAGATGGACCAATTCCATTTCAATTCAGGAGGCAGATAAAAAGAGACAGATTAGAAAGTATAAAAAGAGATAGAGAAAGAAAAAGGTTAAAAAATCAAATCAGAATGGACAGAGCGTAAAACGAATAAGGAAAGGGAAAGAAAATTAATGAATTGATGAAAAGACGCAAGATAAATGAAAGGAGAGAAGGAGGAACAGAGTAAGAGTTTGAAGCAAAAATTCAGGAAATGATAAAGGAATAAGTAAGGGTTTTGAAGTCAAAAAGAGAAAAGACAAAATGATCCTCAAAATAATATCTCAAAGAAGAAAGTAAGAATATACAAGAAAAGAAATACATTGAAGAAGGTAATCAATATATGAAAAAGGAAAGCATCAAGTAGGCGAAGAACATAAGAGACAGAAAGGTAGTCAAAAAAGGAATGAAGAACAAGTTAAATAGAGGACGTGTATAAAAAAGTGAGAAGAAGGAGTTAAAGGATGAGGAAGAAAGGAAGCCTAAAATAACGAAAAAAATAATAGAAATTAAAGAGAAAGGGGTAAAAAGTGCACAAACGATAAAAAATGGAAAAGAAGCCCAAAAGGGAAGGTAAGAAAGGAAGGAGAGGACTAAAAGATACAAGTTTTTGAACACAAGAAAATGGGGTCTAAAAGAAGAGAGGAGACATTTTAACAAGATACAGATGCAAGAGAAAAGAGAAAATTCAAAAACTGTGTCACAGTGCCAGGGGGGGGGGAGTAACAGATTTATAAAGCATCTGAATACAGACTTCACATTATTTCCCCTATTTCCCTTTTTCCCCTTTTTTATGAACTCTTTTTAATTTAAAAGTCTACCATTATAATTTTGGTTCAGAATTTATCTCTTTGAAATACAAATTCTACGATTTTGTTTAGGATTTTAATGTTTTGTTGAAAATTCTTTTTTTTAGTTGAAAATTGATCGCTTTTAGTTGAAAATTGAATCTTCAATTGAAAATTAATATTTTTTGGTTGAAAATTCAACTACTTGATTGATAAATGAACTTCTTTGTTGAAAATTCATTTTATTTGTTGAAGATTCAACTAACTTTTCAAACCTCCCTTTTTGAAAACTAAGAATAAATTATTTGATTGAAAATTCGAGCATTTCATTTTTGGTTAAACATTGATCGCTTTACTTGAAAATTTAACAGTTGAAATTTTTATTTTTTTGGTAATAAAAATGAAACTACTTGATTGAAATTTTACTACTTTTTAAAAAATTAATTTTATTGCTTGAAGATTTAACTATTTTGTTTAAAATTCGTTCTGTGTTTTAAAATAATTTTTCAATTGAAAATTCAGTTATTTCGTTAGGGATTGAAAATATATCGCTTTTAGTTGGAAATTGAACTATTGAATCTTCAACTGAAAATTCATATTTTTTGGTTGAAAATTCAACTACTTGATTTAAAAAGGAACTACTTTGTTAAAAATTAATTTCATTGGTTGAAGATTTAACTATATTGTAGAAATTTATTTCTTTTCAAAATTAATTTTTTAATTGGAAATTTAGTTATTTCATTAGTGACTGAAAATATAGCGCTTTTAGTTGGAAATTGAACTATTGAATCTTCAATTGACAATTAATATTTTTTGGTTGAAAATTCAACTACTTGATTGAAAAAGGAACTAATTTGTTAGAAATTATTTTCATTGGTTGAAGATTCAACTATTTTGTTGAAATTTCTCCTTTTTTTCAAAATTACTTTTTTAATTGGAAATTTGTTTACTTCATTAGTGACTGAAAATATATCGCTTTTATTTGGAAATTGAGCTATTGAATCTTTGATTGAGAATTAATATTTTTTGATTGAAAATTCAACTACTTGATTGAAAAAGGAACTACTTTGTTGAAAATTAATTTTATTGGTTGAAAATTTAACCATTTTGTTGAAATTTCTTTTTTTTGTTCCAAATTAATTTTTTAATTATAGATTTAATAATTTAATTATTGACGGAAAATATATATTTGTTGTTGTAAATGCGTCTTTTTTAATAAAAAATTAATTTTCTTGATTGAAAATTCAAATACTTGGTCATAAGTTGAACTACTTTATTACATATTTATTTTATTAACAGAAGATTCATCTCTTTGCTTGGAAATTCAACTACTTGATTGAAGAAGGAACTACTTTGTCGAAAATTAATTTCATTGGTTGAAGATTCAACTATTTTGTTGAAATTCCTTTTTTTTTATTAAAAATTAATTTTTTCATTTGAAATTTAGTTATTTCATTAGTGACTGAAAATATAGCGCTTTTAGTTGGAAATTTAACTATTGAATCTTTGATTGAGAATTCTTTGTTAAAAATTGATTTTATTGGTTGAAGATTTAACTAATTTGTTGAAATTTCTTTTTTTTTTGTTTAAAATCAATTTCTTAATTCAAAATTTGATTATTTCATTTTTTACTCAAAATATATGTATTTTGTTGTAAAAGCGTCTTTTTTAGTGGGAAATTTATCGTCCTGATAGAAAATTCAACTACTTGGTTGTAAGTTGAACTACTCTATTATTCATTTATTTCATTAACAGAAGATCCATCTCTTTGGTTGAAAATTTAACTATTTTATTAAAAATTCGTTTTTTGGCTGAATATACATTTTTGGAACTGTATATTTAACTATTTCATTTTTGGTTTGAAAATTCTCATTTTTATTTTAGAGTTCAAATATATGGTTGAAGATTATATTTTTGCATCGAAAATTTCATTATTTTGGAAGAAAATTTAGCTATTCGGCTGAACATTAACTATTTGGTTGGAAATTCATATTTTCGGGTTGACAATTTATTTCTTTTATAGAGAATTCGCCTTTTTGGCTCGAGAACTCATAAATTTGTTGTCTCTTTTGACTCAAAATTCTTTTTTTAGTGCAAAATTGAACTCTTTTGTTAAAAAGTTGTTTTTTTTCTACTTAAAAATTAATTTTTTGAATTGAAAATGCGACTTATTTGGTAAAACTGTTATTTTTTTGCTGAATAAATACTGTCTATCCTTTACATTCATAAATAAATTATCATTTTAGTTGAGAATTAAACTATTTTGTTGAAAATTTGATTATTTTGTCAAAAATTAATCCTTCTTAGTCGAAAATGTAACTGTTTTGTTGAACATTTGTCTTGTTGAATAGAAAATTCAACTGTCTTCTAAGAAATGCGTATTCTTTGCTTAAAAATTCAACTACAAGGTTCGAAATGCAACTGTTTCTGGTTAAAGTTTAATCTTTTTTGCTTAAAAATATGATCCTTTGATTGAAATTTCATCTTCGTAGGTTGAAAATTGAACTATCTAATTAATATTGAAATATTTCGTTGAAAATTCTTCCCTTTTGAAAATTGAAAAATTGGTTCTAAATGCAACTGTTTGATTAATAGTTTTTTTAAATCCGATTATTTTATTGAAAAGTCATCTTTTTGTTCTGAAATTCAACTATTTTGTTGAAAATTCTTCTTTTTGGATAGAATATTCCAACGTCTTGATTTGAAAATTAATCTTTTTTGGAAGAAAAGTTCTTGATTGGAAATTCTTTTTTTTCTGAAAATTCGCCTTTTCAGGTTTAAAAGTTAACTGTTTTCTAAAACATTCGACTTTTCAACTTGCATTTCTTTTTGTATACTTTGACAGGAAATCTTGAGCATTTAATATTTAATTATACCCGGTACCGAAACCTTCATTTATAAAAAAGTATTTATTCCTTCATTACTCCCCTATTTCCCCTATTTGTGTGAAAAATTGAAAACTATTTCCCCTGTTTTAAGAAAATTTTGGGCTGTGAAGTCGGTTAAATTATTATGTACCTATGTATATATATATATATATATATATATATATATATATATATATATTTATCTTAGGCCTGAGAGATTTAATCTTTGTGTCATAATCTGATGAAGAAGGAGAACTGAAACTAAAAACGAAGGAAAATAAAAAAATGATGGAAGCGAACATATAAAAGAGAAGTATATATGAGACTTTATAAGAAGAATATACCTTTAAAGAAGTAAAAAAGATACGGGAGAGAAAGGAAAGAAAACATTGAAATAAAAAATAACATAAAAAGAATGACTTATCCAAAAAAGGAAGAAAAAAAATGTGACAAGTGAAAAAGAGGAAGAAAGTGGAAATCAAAAGTAGAACGAGTGAAGAAATCTAAAGAGAGGAAGAAAGAGGCAAAGAAAAGAAATCCAGAAGAAAAAAAAACAGAGAGGAATATAAAAAGTAATAAAAGGGAGGAGAGATGGAAATAAAGAGAAGAGGGGTTGAATCTGTTTCCAGTGTTGATTTTAATTGAAAACCCCTCCTTGTGAAGGTATTCAGGGTACGCGTGCGTATCTCCACACATATTTAGAAGCACACAGATGTACACCACCTGGAGATAGGAAATAGGTGTGCTCTGACAGAGGTAGAGCTCCAGCGCTCCAGCAAATGTCCCTGGAGGCCGTAAATGGGGGGTAATTCAATTTGACACCCCCACCCACACTTAAACAAGCCAGCACCCATCCGATCCTCCCCACCCCCACTCCATGCGACCTACGTTGCTGCCATTTTCAACTCCCCCCATCCCCTCCCACCCCATTTTCCCCTCGGCAACCCCTGTTCCCAGCATCCCTCACTCGTGCAAATTAAATTCTCATCTACCGTGAAACAATGCAGTGCCCAGCATGGTACTAACCCCCTCGTGCCAAGGACTCAGTCCCTTGACCATCGGCCGGCGGACGGGTCGACTCGATTCAAACCAAACCGCATTAATTACTCGCTGCTTACAATTAGTGTAACCAGACAATCGTGACTTGAGGTTTGCTAGACAAGAATTAATGGGTTTTCAAATTTTTATGTTTTTTGGGGAAGCAATAAAAGTTTTTTTTTTAATTTTGACGCTTTTCTGTTTTGGGGTGTTTCAAGATTATGAAAATTAAAAATTGTTAATTTGAAAGAGTCAAAATATGTTTCGACATTTTGGAAAAAAATGCTGGAATTTTTGTCAACTCTAGTAGAATGTACAATAGGGTGGTCCAAAAATGCATTGGATTTTTTTTTTTTTTTAATTTTTATGGGGACACCCCAGAAATTTGTTTGAATCTACACAAAAATAAATCCATTTTTTTAAAATGATATTTAGAGGTGCCGCAAGCCCCATAAGGTTTAACACGTATTTCCCATAAGAAAAAAAGAAGTTTATGTAAATCTTATTCAGAATCCTCAATATTATCTCAATCAAATTTAAACTCAACATTTCTCTTAACAATTAACTGCAGAATACGAATAAAATATCACTTTTTGAATATCAACACCATAAGTCTGTTTTATACTGTCCCAAAGAAACCCCATAAGTGAAAAAATGGGTTTTGCAAGTTTTTCACACTAATCATGACTTTTTTGTGGTTTTTTCAATGAACATTGTTCCTGGCACATAAAAGACCACTTCATACTGATGATAAGATATCCACATGGATTGTTTAAACAATTTTTCATTGTATTCAGCAATTTTCTCACAGAATGGAGTTAGAAACACGCAGTTTATTCAAAAATTTCTCACTTGTCCAATTTTCAATTGAAGGAAAGTGATGGTTCATCATTGTTAACAGAAGTAATTGTTTAAAAAATTTATTATTATTGTTGATAATATTCTCTTAAAAGAATGCTACAAAATTGCAGTTTAAGAAAAATCACTTCTAGTCAAATTTTCAATTAAGATAAGTTACATTTTGATAATTTTATTAATTAATAATGGGGTGATCAAATGCGTAAGAATTATTAAATTAATAATAATAATAATATATTAAATGATAATAAATAATTAATTAATAATAAAATATAATAAAATATAATACATCAAATATTAATATTAAATATAATTATATATAAAAATTAAAATTTTAAAAATAAAATTGTCCAATTTTCAATTGGAGTGAAGTAATAATCGATTCAAGTTAATGAAATAATTGTTTAAACAATTTATTATAGTAATTTTAAAATTTTGTTGTTCATTTTTATTATAATAATATACAAGTAATAATATATAATATACAATATATAATCATATACAATAATATAATTATTATATAATAATTATTATTTTAATGTTCATTGAAAATTTCAAAATTGGGGAATAAAATTGACAATAAAAAATTTTAAAATATATAAAAAAAATTATATATAAATTATATATAATTAAATATAATAATTTAAATTTTAAAATTAATAATATTAATATAAAATAAAATTATAATAATAAGTATTGCGGTAATTACATTAAATTAAAATTAATCTGATGCATTATTAATTGCCCGTTAATTGCAATTAACTTGAGTCAAGAAAATTGATTGTTTGAACAAATTGTTATTACTATTATTAATATTATATTTGAATAATGCCAGAAAGATGATAAAATAACTTTTGTATACTTAAACCCTTTAAAAATTAAATTATTTTCAGTAAATTAAAAAAAAAAAAAAACAATTTTCAAATTGTTATTTGGACGTATGAAAATTCAATTATTTGAATTTTGATTGCGAAATTCAAACTCATGAAAGAGAAAAATTGAAAATTTAGCAATCAAAATGAAAATTCAGAACTCTAAAATTATAACCATTTGAAATTGAAAAAATCATTCAATGACTGAGGTATCATTTTTAGATAGTTTTATTTTTCTCAAGTTGGATTTTAGACGATACAATTTTTACCTTCTTCATTTCAATTGAAATATTTTTGAATTTCGAATTATTCATTTTTTTTTAATTTTTAACTAAAAATCGGACAATTTAAAAATAGTACTTGAAAATTCAAAAATTTAAGAAGAAATGCAAAACTAGATCGCTATGATTTCAAATTTTCTGAATTGCACAATTTAAGGCCTTTCGATTCGAGTTTTTTTTTTAGATTGAGTTTGAAATTTTCAATTTTTTGGAACAGCTTCAAGTAAAAAATTGTATTTCCAATACCTAATTATTCCTAATATCATTTTCTCAATTTTTTATTTTTTTGAATTTTTTCCTGGAGACATTTAATTCAAGACTGATTAATATAAAATTCTTTAGACTAAAAACAGTATATTTTATTTTTTTCAAAATTTCACGTAATTTGAAATTATTCGAATAAAAATGTTTCCAATTCAAAATCATACAATATATTTTTTTCAATTTCAACCCCTTCCAATTTGAAATTATTAATTACTGTTTCAAAATTTTTTTGAACTTGATATCCAAAAATTTAGTTAATAATGGATTTTGAAATTGCTAATATTTGAACGATAGAAAATAAAAATGGAGAGACGGCACATAATCAAGCCTTTCAATTTTATACTCTACGATTTACAAGAATTTAAAAACCAGATAATTTTGTACGCTTAAAATTGAAACCAAAAAAATAAAAAAATTTAAATATAAAGAAATAAAATTCAAGCTTAACACTCAAGGCTTTCGAAATTAAATTTTGTAATTTCGAATGATTTAATAGTGAAAATTTCCTGCCTTTTTTAATATTTAAATTTCAAACTACAACATTGTGAAATTTAAA
>CAKNXH010086058.1:0-14283 GCA_932178445.1 Andricus quercusramuli | reverse complement strand
TCCGTTGTCTCTTCAAGTTTTCTTTTGTCAGGGAAAACCAAACTCAAGCCTAAGATTTGCAAATTGGAAATTCACGTGCTCCTTGTTTATTTATTGAAAAATGTTTGCTCTCTTTCTCAATCTCTAAGATAATTTTATCGATTGCCCAAGTGCAGAAAGTACCAGAAACCTTAATTCGTCTACCTTAATCCGTCAACCTTAATCCGTTGTCTTTTCAAATTTTCTTTTGTCAGGGAAAACCAAACTCAAGCGTAAGATTTGGAAATTGGAATTTCACATGCTCCTTGTTCATTTATTGAAAATTGTTTGCTCTCTTTCTCTCTCTCTTAGATAATTTTTTCGATTGTCCAAGTGCAGAAAGTACCAGAAAACTTAATCCGTCAATCTTAACCCGATGTCTCTTCAGCTGACTTATTCCCGGGGAAATGCAAATAAACCGTAAGATTTAGACATTGTAATTTGAATTAGTTCTCATTCATTTATTGAAAATTGTTCTCTCTTTCTTTCTCTCCTTCAGGATTTCTTTCGCCACCCAAATATAGAAAGTACTGTCAACCTTGATTCAGTCAAACTTGATCCGTTATATCCTCAAATCTAGTTATGCCAGGAGAAATTCAAATTAAGTGTAAGATTTAGAAAATATAACTTCACGTTGTCCTACTTTATTTATTTATTGAAAATTTTGTTCACTCTCTCTTTCGTGATTTTTTTAATGCCCAAATACAGAAAGTACCTTCAACCTAAATCCGTCAACCTTAATCTGTTGTCTCTTCAGATTTACTTATTCCAGGGCAAATCAAAATTAGGCGTAAGATTCAAAAATTTAAATTTCACGTAGTTCTCCTTTAGTTATTTTCCGGAAATATTGTGCTCTCTCTCTCTCTCAGGATTTTTCTGAATGCCCAAATACAGAAAGTACTGTCAACCTAAATCCGTCAACCTTAACCCGTTGTCTCTTCAAGTTTTCTTTTGTCAAGGAAAACCAAACTCAAGCGTAAGATTTGGAAATTGAAAATTCACGTGCTCCTTGTTTATTTATTGAAAATTGTTTGCTCTCTCTCTCTCTCTTAGATAATTTTTTCGATTGCCCAAATGCAGAAAGTACCAGCAACCTTAATCCGTCAGTCTTAACCCGTTGTCTCTTCAACTGACTAATTCCAGGAGAAATCCAAATGAAGCATAAGATTTAAAAATTGTAATTTGAATTAGTCTTCATTTATTTATTGGAAATTGTTTACTTTTTCTTTCTCTACTTCAGGATTTCTTTCGCTACCCAAATATAGAGAGTACTGTCAACCTTGATTCAGTCAAACTTGATCCGTTATATCCTCAAATCTAGTTATGCCAGGAGAAATTCAAATTAAGTGTAAGATTTAGAAAATGTAACTTCACGTTGTCCTACTTTATTTATTTATTGAAATTTCTCTCTCTCTCTCTCTCTCTCTCTCTCCATCTCTCTCTCTCTTTCAGGATTTTTCTGAATGCCCAAATACAGAAAGTACCGTCAACCTAAATCCGTCAACCTAAATCCGTCAACCTAAATCCATTGTCTCTTCAAGTTTTCTTTTATCAGCGGAAACCAAACTCAAGCGTAAGATTTGGAAATTGGAAATTCACGTGCTACTTGTTTATTTATTGAAAATTGTTTGCTCTCTTTCTCTCTCTTAGATAATGTTTTTGATTGCCCAAGTGCAGAAAGTACCAGCAACTTTAATCCGTCAATCTTAACCCATTTTCTCTTCAGCTGACTCATTCCCAGGGAAATTCAAATAAACCGTAAGATTTAGACATTGTAATTTGAATTATTTTTTTTTTTTTTTTTTTTTTTTTTTTTTTTTTTTTTTTTTTTTTACGGGATTTCTTTCGCTACCCGAATATAGAAAGTATGGTCAACCTTGATTCAGTCAAACTTGATCCGTTATATCCTCCAATCTACTTATTCCAGGAGAAATTCAAATTAAGTGTAAGATTTAGAAAATATAACTTCACGTTGTCCTACTTTATTTATTTATTAAACATTTTTTTCACTCTTTCTTTCATGATTTTTTTAATGCCCAAATACAGAAAGTACCGTCAACCTAAATCCGTCAACCTTTATCCGTTGTCTCTTCAGATTTACTTATTCCAGGGCAAATCAAAATTAGGCGTAAGATTTAAAAATTTCAATTTCACGTAGTTCTCCTTTAGTTATTTTTCGGAAATATTGTGCTCTCTCTCTCTCTCTCAGGATTTTTCTGAATGCCCGAATACAGAAAGTACCGTCAACCTAAATCCGTCAACCTTAATCCGTTGTCTCTTCAAGTTTTCTTTTTTCAGGGAAAACCAAACTCAAGCGTAAGATTTGGAAATTAGAAATTCACGTGCTCCTTGTTTATTTATTGAAAATTGTTTGCTCTCTTTCTCTCTCTTAGATAATGTTTTTGATTGCCCAAGTGCAGAAAGTACCAGCAACTTTAATCCGTCAATCTTAACCCATTTTCTCTTCAGCTGACTCATTCCCAGGGAAATTCAAATAAACCGTAAGATTTAGACATTGTAATTTGAATTAGTCCTCATTTACTTATTGAAAATTTTTCACTCTTTCTTTCTCTCCTTCAGGATTTCTTTCGCTACCCAAATATAGAAAGTACTGTCAACCTTGATTCAGTCAAACTTGATCCGTTATATCCTCAGATCTAGTTATGCCAGGAGAAATTCAAATTAAGTGTAAGATTTAGAAAATGTAACTTCACGTTGTCCTACTTTATTTATTTATTGAAAACTTTTTTCACTCTCTCTTTCATGATTTTTTTAATGCCCAAATATAGAAAGTACCGTCAACCTTAATCCGTTGCCTCTTCAGATTTACTTATTCCAGGGCAAATCAAAATTAGGCGTAAGATTTAAAAATTTCAATTTCACGTAGTTCTCCTTTAGTTATTTTTCTGAAATATTGTGCTCTCTCTCTCAGGATTTTTCTGAATGCCCAAATACAGAAAGTACCGTCAACCTAAATCCGTCACCCTTAATCCGTCCACCTTAATCCGTTGTCTGCTCTTCAAGTTTTCTTTTGTCAGGGAAAACCAAACTCAAGCGTAAGATTTGGAAATTGGAAATTCACGTGCTCCTTGTTTATTTATTGAATATTGTTTGTTCTCTTTCTCTCTCTTAGATAATTTCTTCAATTTCCCAAGTGCAGAAAGTACCAACAACCTTAATGCGTCAATCTTAACCCGTTGTCTCTTCAGCTGACTAATTCCCGGGGAAATTCAAATAAACCGTAAGATTTAGACATTGTAATTTGAAGTAATCCTCATTTATTTATTGAAAATTGTTTACTCTTCCTCTCTCTCTCCTTCAGGATTTCTTCCAAAACTCAAATATAGAAAGCACTGTCAACCTTAATTCAGTCAATCTTAATCCCTTATATCTTCAAAACTATTTATTCCAAGGGAAATCCAAATTAAGTGTAAGATTTAGAAATTGTAACTTCACGTTGTCCTACTTTATTCATTCATTGAAGATTTTCTCTGTGTCTCTTTCAGGATTATTCTAATGCCCAAATACAGAAAGTACCGTCAACCTTAATCAGTTTTCTCTCCAAATTTACTTTTTCCAGGGAAAATCAAAATTAAGCGTAAGATTTGAAAATTGAAATTTCACGTGGTCCTTATTTATTTATTGGAAATTTTTTCCTCTCTCTCTCTCTCTTTAAAAAATTGTGTTGGATTGCCTAAGTGCAGAAAGTACCGGCAACCTTAATGCGTCAATCTCAAATCCGTGTCTCTTCAACTGACCAATTCCAGGGGAAATCCAAATGAAGCGTAAGATTTAGAGATTGTAATTTGAAATAATCCTCATATATTTATTGAAAATTGTTTACTCTTTCTCTCTCTTTCCTTCAGGATTTCTTTCAAAATTCAAAGATAGAAAGCACTGTCAACCTTAATTTAGTCAATCCTAATCCGTTATATCTACAAATCTACTTATTCCAGGGAAATACAAATTAAGTGAAAGATTTAGAAATTGTAACTTCACGTGTTCCTACTTTATTTATTTATTGGACATTTTTTGCTTCCTGTTTCTCATTCTCTTCCAGGATTTCTTTAGTTCCCGAACACAGAAAGTACCGTCAACCTCAATCCGTCAATCTTAACCCTTTGTCTCTTCAACTGACTTATTCCAGGGAAATTAAAATAAAGCGTAAGATTTCGCAATTGTAATTTGAATTAGTCCTCATTTGTTTATTGAAAATTGTTTACTTTTTCTCTCTCTCCTTCACGAAACTCAATTCGTCATCCTTAATGTGTTGTCTCTTCAAATTTACTTATTCCAGGGGAAATCCAAATGAAGCGTAAGATTTAGAAATTGTAATTTGACTTAGTCCTCATCGGAAATTTTTTGCTCTCTCTCTCTCTCTCTTTAAAAATTTTGTTGGATTGCCTAAGTGCAGAAAGTACCGGCAACCTTAATGCGTCAATCTCAAACCGTTATCTCTTCAACTGACTAATTCCAGGGGAAATCCAAATGAAGCGTAAGATTTAGACATTGTTATTTGAAGTGATCCTTATTTATTCATTGAAAATTTTTCACTCTTTTTCTCTCTCCTTCAGGATTCCTTTGAATATCCAAATATAGAAAGCACTGTCAACCTTAATTGAATCAATCTTAATCCGTTATATCTTCAAATCTATTCATTTCAAGGGAAATCCAAATTAATTGTAAGATTAATAACTTGTAATTTGAAGTGATCCTCATTTATTTATTAGAAATTGTTTACTCTTTGTCTCTCTACTTCAGGATTGCTTTGAATACCGAAATATAGAATGTACTGTCAACCTTAATTCGGTCTATCTTAATCCGTTTTCTCTTCAAATCTACCTATTCCAGGGGAAACCCAAATTAAGTGTAAGATTTGGAAACTCTAATTGAATGTTGTCCTACTTTATTTATTTATTGGAGATTCTCTCCCTCTCTCTCTCTCTCTCTCTCTCTCTCTTAAAGGATTTTTTTTCAAGTCTGATACAGAAAGTTCCGTCAACCTTAATCCGTTGTCTCTTCAAATGTACTTTTTCCAGGGAAAATTCAAATGAAGCGTAAGATTTAGAAATTGTAATTTAAAGTGGTCCTCATTTATTTATTGAAAATAGTGTACTCTGTCTCTCTCTCCTTCAGGATTTCTTTGAATACCCAAATACAGAAAGTGCTGTCAACCTTAATTCGTCAATCTTAATCCATTGTTTCTTCAAATGTACTCATTCCAAGCGAAATCCAAATTAATCGACAGATTTATCGATTGTAATTGCGGTGGTCCTTATTTATTTATTAGAATCCATTTTTTCTCTTCCTTACTCTCAGAACTTTCTTGAATAACCAGGTATAGAAAGTACCATAAACCATTATCCGTCAAACTTAATCCGTTGTCCCTTCAAATTTTCAAATTGTAACTTAAGGTGGTCCTCATTTATTTATCGGACCCGGCCCCCCCCCCACCCCTCGAATACCCAAGTATAGAAGTAGCGTCAACCTTAATTTGTCGATCTGGATCTGTTGTCTCTTCAAATTTACCTGTTCCAAGGGATATCAAAGTTAAGAGGAATATTTATAAATGAAATGGTTTTTATATTACTCGTTTATTCGATTTAGCCAAAAAAGAACGCAAATAATGAAGTAATGATACCGTGAATAAAATTATGTGATTTCTGTAGATTTTGGGTCGGTGATTCCAAACCCGAAATATTTCCATCACGTCAAGTTTTTGAGAAAATTGAGGGAAAACACGTTTTTGGCCATTTTTGAAAAAACAATGTAGGGAGCGAATTTTAAACTCGAAAAACTTTTAATAGGACTTAAACTTAATGTTTTAGCGTATATTTTAAGATTTTCATATTGAAATAAAATAAAATTATGGAGAAAGTATTTTTTAGAGTGTCCCTAAAAATAAAAGAATTTTTTATTTTATTTGAGCCTCCCTAGTATAGATAAAACATACATTAGGCCAATGTGTAATTGTTAATGAAAAACTAGTTTAAATTTGGAAGCAATAGAAATCTCTATTTTTTCCAAGTTTGGGTTATAATTTTACCAAATTTATTAAAATTTGTAGTCAAATAAGGAAGATATCCTGAAAGATAGGTTCTTCGAGAAAGGCTTTTCATGAATTTTGAATTTTCAGATCCCAGATATCTTTGTTCTTCCCATTTATGCCCTTAATTAAACTTGAAATCCATTTTAATTGCCGCACTAGAAAAACAGTTCGAATCAAAAGGCTTTATAAAATTACACCAAAGAGATTGAATTTCGTTTTCGAGTCTTTCATAAATCAATTTCTTTCCCGGGAATCAGTTCGTAGAAACGCCTTCGTTATTTTAATTTACACGGCAGAGGAAAAGAAGTCTGCAGAGGAAGAAAGCTACGGTTTCTTTCATCAAAGCTTCCTGTCTGTCTGTTGGCCGTGGTTAAAAGGAAGAAGCGAAAATAAGCGAACCGGGTTTCTTCGACTTGTATCGAGTTCCTTATCCTCTTAGACTGGAGAACGTCCATATATATAGTATATTCCTATGTATCCTGTATTCTGTACTCTGTATACGATTTAAGAAACTCACATTGCGCTCTAAACTTAAAAAGAGGTTCCAATCCAAGTTGTAGCTTCCTCCATTAGTTTAACGCAAGGCAAAGACTTTATTGCAATCTTCAATTTTCTCTCAGGTCTAGGAAACGCGAACGTTAAAAAATATAAGAAAGATAGGAAAGATAAAAGAGAAAGAAGATGGACCAATTCCATTTCAATTCAGGAGGCAGATAAAAAGAGACAGATTAGAAAGCATAAAAAGAGATAGAGGAAGAAAAAGGTTAAAAAATCAAATCAGAATGGACAGAGCGTAAAACGAATAAGGAAAGGGAAAGAAAATTAATGAATTGATGAAAAGACGCAAGATAAATGAAAGGAGAGAAGGAGGAACAGAGTAAGAGTTTGAAGCAAAAATTCAGGAAATGATAAAGGAATAAGTAAGGGTTTTGAAGTCAAAAAGAGAAAAGACAAAATGATCCTCAAAATAATATCTCAAAGAAGAAAGTAAGAATATACAAGAAAAGAAATACATTGAAGAAGGTAATCAATATATGAAAAAGGAAAGCATCAAGTAGGCGAAGAACATAAGAGACAGAAAGGTAGTCAAAAAAGGAATGAAGAACAAGTTAAATAGAGGACGTGTATAAAAAAGTGAGAAGAAGGAGTTAAAGGATGAGGAAGAAAGGAAGCCTAAAATAACGAAAAAAATAATAGAAATTAAAGAGAAAGGGGTAAAAAGTGCACAAACGATAAAAAATGGAAAAGAAGCCCAAAAGGGAAGGTAAGAAAGGAAGGAGAGGACTAAAAGATACAAGTTTTTGAACACAAGAAAATGGGGTCTAAAAGAAGAGAGGAGACATTTTAACAAGATACAGATGCAAGAGAAAAGAGAAAATTCAAAAACTGTGTCACAGTGCCAGGGGGGGGGGAGTAACAGATTTATAAAGCATCTGAATACAGACTTCACATTATTTCCCCTATTTCCCTTTTTCCCCTTTTTTATGAACTCTTTTTAATTTAAAAGTCTACCATTATAATTTTGGTTCAGAATTTATCTCTTTGAAATACAAATTCTACGATTTTGTTTAGGATTTTAATGTTTTGTTGAAAATTCTTTTTTTTAGTTGAAAATTGATCGCTTTTAGTTGAAAATTGAATCTTCAATTGAAAATTAATATTTTTTGGTTGAAAATTCAACTACTTGATTGATAAATGAACTTCTTTGTTGAAAATTCATTTTATTTGTTGAAGATTCAACTAACTTTTCAAACCTCCCTTTTTGAAAACTAAGAATAAATTATTTGATTGAAAATTCGAGCATTTCATTTTTGGTTAAACATTGATCGCTTTACTTGAAAATTTAACAATTGAAATTTTTATTTTTTTGGTAATAAAAATGAAACTACTTGATTGAAATTTTACTACTTTTTAAAAAATTAATTTTATTGCTTGAAGATTTAACTATTTTGTTTAAAATTCGTTCTGTGTTTTAAAATAATTTTTCAATTGAAAATTCAGTTATTTCGTTAGGGATTGAAAATATATCGCTTTTAGTTGGAAATTGAACTATTGAATCTTCAACTGAAAATTCATATTTTTTGGTTGAAAATTCAACTACTTGATTTAAAAAGGAACTACTTTGTTAAAAATTAATTTCATTGGTTGAAGATTTAACTATATTGTAGAAATTTATTTCTTTTCAAAATTAATTTTTTAATTGGAAATTTAGTTATTTCATTAGTGACTGAAAATATAGCGCTTTTAGTTGGAAATTGAACTATTGAATCTTCAATTGACAATTAATATTTTTTGGTTGAAAATTCAACTACTTGATTGAAAAAGGAACTAATTTGTTAGAAATTATTTTCATTGGTTGAAGATTCAACTATTTTGTTGAAATTTCTCCTTTTTTTTCAAAATTACTTTTTTAATTGGAAATTTGTTTACTTCATTAGTGACTGAAAATATATCGCTTTTATTTGGAAATTGAGCTATTGAATCTTTGATTGAGAATTAATATTTTTTGATTGAAAATTCAACTACTTGATTGAAAAAGGAACTACTTTGTTGAAAATTAATTTTATTGGTTGAAAATTTAACCATTTTGTTGAAATTTCTTTTTTTTGTTCCAAATTAATTTTTTAATTATAGATTTAATAATTTAATTATTGACGGAAAATATATATTTGTTGTTGTAAATGCGTCTTTTTTAATAAAAAATTAATTTTCTTGATTGAAAATTCAAATACTTGGTCATAAGTTGAACTACTTTATTACATATTTATTTTATTAACAGAAGATTCATCTCTTTGCTTGGAAATTCAACTACTTGATTGAAGAAGGAACTACTTTGTCGAAAATTAATTTCATTGGTTGAAGATTCAACTATTTTGTTGAAATTCCTTTTTTTTTATTAAAAATTAATTTTTTCATTTGAAATTTAGTTATTTCATTAGTGACTGAAAATATAGCGCTTTTAGTTGGAAATTTAACTATTGAATCTTTGATTGAGAATTCTTTGTTAAAAATTGATTTTATTGGTTGAAGATTTAACTATTTTGTTGAAATTTCTTTTTTTTTTGTTTAAAATCAATTTCTTAATTGAAAATTTGATTATTTCATTTTTTACTCAAAATATATGTATTTTGTTGTATTAGCGTCTTTTTTAGTGGGAAATTTATCGTCCTGATAGAAAATTCAACTACTTGGTTGTAAGTTGAACTACTCTATTATTCATTTATTTCATTAACAGAAGATCCATCTCTTTGGTTGAAAATTTAACTATTTTATTAAAAATTCGTTTTTTGGCTGAATATACATTTTTGGAACTGTATATTTAACTATTTCATTTTTGGTTTGAAAATTCTCATTTTTATTTTAGAGTTCAAATATATGGTTGAAGATTATATTTTTGCATCGAAAATTTCATTATTTTGGAAGAAAATTTAGCTATTCGGCTGAACATTAACTATTTGGTTGGAAATTCATATTTTCGGGTTGAAAATCTATTTCTTTTATAGAGAATTCGCCTTTTTGGCTCGAGAACTCATAAATTTGTTGTCTCTTTTGACTCAAAATTCTTTTTTTAGTGCAAAATTGAACTCTTTTGTTAAAAAGTTGTTTTTTTTCTACTTAAAAATTAATTTTTTGAATTGAAAATGCGACTTATTTGGTAAAACTGTTATTTTTTTGCTGAATAAATACTGTCTATCCTTTACATTCATAAATAAATTATCATTTTAGTTGAGAATTAAACTATTTTGTTGAAAATTTGATTATTTTGTCAAAAATTAATCCTTCTTAGTCGAAAATGTAACTGTTTTGTTGAACATTTGTCTTGTTGAATAGAAAATGCAACTGTCTTCTAAGAAATGCGTATTCTTTGCTTAAAAATTCAACTACAAGGTTCGAAATGCAACTGTTTCTGGTTAAAGTTTAATCTTTTTTGCTTAAAAATATGATCCTTTGGTTGAAATTTCATCTTCGTAGGTTGAAAATTAAACTATCAAAATAAAATGAAAATATTTTGTTGAAAATTCTTCCCTTGAAAATTAAAAAATTGGTTCTAAATGCAACTGTTTGGTTAATAGTTTTTTTTAAATTCAATTATTTTTTTGAAAAGTCATCTTTTTGTTCTGAAATCCAACTATTTTGTTGAAAATTCTTCTTTTTGGATAGAATATTCCAACGTCTTGATTTGAAAATTAATCTTTTTTGGAAGAAAAGTTCTTGATTGGAAATTCTTTTTTTTTCTGAAAATTCGCCTTTTCAGGTTTAAAAGTTAACTGTTTTCTAAAACATTCGACTTTTCAACTTGCATTTCTTTTTGTATACTTTGACAGGAAATCTTGAGCATTTAATATTTAATTATACCCGGTACCGAAACCTTCATTTATAAAAAAGTATTTATTCCTTCATTACTCCCCTATTTCCCCTATTTGTGTGAAAAATTGAAAACTATTTCCCCTGTTTTAAGAAAATTTTGGGCTGTGAAGTCGGTTAAATTATTATGTACCTATGTATATATATATATATATATATATATATATATATATATATATATTTATCTTAGGCCTGAGAGATTTAATCTTTGTGTCATAATCTGATGAAGAAGGAGAACTGAAACTAAAAACGAAGGAAAATAAAAAAATGATGGAAGCGAACATATAAAAGAGAAGTATATATGAGACTTTATAAGAAGAATATACCTTTAAAGAAGTAAAAAAGATACGGGAGAGAAAGGAAAGAAAACATTGAAATAAAAAATAACATAAAAAGAATGACTTATCCAAAAAAGGAAGAAAAAAAATGTGACAAGTGAAAAAGAGGAAGAAAGTGGAAATCAAAAGTAGAACGAGTGAAGAAATCTAAAGAGAGGAAGAAAGAGGCAAAGAAAAGAAATCCAGAAGAAAAAAAAACAGAGAGGAATATAAAAAGTAATAAAAGGGAGGAGAGATGGAAATAAAGAGAAGAGGGGTTGAATCTGTTTCCAGTGTTGATTTTAATTGAAAACCCCTCCTTGTGAAGGTATTCAGGGTACGCGTGCGTATCTCCACACATATTTAGAAGCACACAGATGTACACCACCTGGAGATAGGAAATAGGTGTGCTCTGACAGAGGTAGAGCTCCAGCGCTCCAGCAAATGTCCCTGGAGGCCGTAAATGGGGGGTAATTCAATTTGACACCCCCACCCACACTTAAACAAGCCAGCACCCATCCGATCCTCTCCACCCCCACTCCATGCGACCTACGTTGCTGCCATTTTCAACTCCCCCCAACCCCTCCCAACCCATTTTCCCCTCGGCAACCCCTGTTCCCAGCATCCCTCACTCGTGCAAATTAAATTCTCATCTACCGTGAAACAATGCAGTGCCCAGCATGGTACTAACCCCCTCGTGCCAAGGACTCAGTCCCTTGACCATCGGCCGGCGGACGGGTCGACTCGATTCAAACCAAACCGCATTAATTACTCGCTGCTTACAATTAGTGTAACCAGACAATCGTGACTTGAGGTTTGCTAGACAAGAATTAATGGGTTTTCAAATTTTTATGTTTTTTGGGGAAGCAATAAAAGTTTTTTTTTTAATTTTGACGCTTTTCTGTTTTGGGGTGTTTCAAGATTATGAAAATTAAAAATTGTTAATTTGAAAGAGTCAAAATATGTTTCGACATTTTGGAAAAAAATGCTGGAATTTTTGTCAACTCTAGTAGAATGTACAATAGGGTGGTCCAAAAATGCATTGGATTTTTTTTTTTTTTTAATTTTTATGGGGACACCCCAGAAATTTGTTTGAATCTACACAAAAATAAATCCATTTTTTTAAAATGATATTTAGAGGTGCCGCAAGCCCCATAAGGTTTAACACGTATTTCCCATAAGAAAAAAAGAAGTTTATGTAAATCTTATTCAGAATCCTCAATATTATCTCAATCAAATTTAAACTCAACATTTCTCTTAACAATTAACTGCAGAATACGAATAAAATATCACTTTTTGAATATCAACACCATAAGTCTGTTTTATACTGTCCCAAAGAAACCCCATAAGTGAAAAAATGGGTTTTGCAAGTTTTTCACACTAATCATGACTTTTTTGTGGTTTTTTCAATGAACATTGTTCCTGGCACATAAAAGACCACTTCATACTGATGATAAGATATCCACATGGATTGTTTAAACAATTTTTCATTGTATTCAGCAATTTTCTCACAGAATGGAGTTAGAAACACGCAGTTTATTCAAAAATTTCTCACTTGTCCAATTTTCAATTGAAGGAAAGTGATGGTTCATCATTGTTAACAGAAGTAATTGTTTAAAAAATTTATTATTATTGTTGATAATATTCTCTTAAAAGAATGCTACAAAATTGCAGTTTAAGAAAAATCACTTCTAGTCAAATTTTCAATTAAGATAAGTTACATTTTGATAATTTTATTAATTAATAATGGGGTGATCAAATGCGTAAGAATTATTAAATTAATAATAATAATAATATATTAAATGATAATAAATAATTAATTAATAATAAAATATAATAAAATATAATACATCAAATATTAATATTAAATATAATTATATATAAAAATTAAAATTTTAAAAATAAAATTGTCCAATTTTCAATTGGAGTGAAGTAATAATCGATTCAAGTTAATGAAATAATTGTTTAAACAATTTATTATAGTAATTTTAAAATTTTGTTGTTCATTTTTATTATAATAATATACAAGTAATAATATATAATATACAATATATAATCATATACAATAATATAATTATTATATAATAATTATTATTTTAATGTTCATTGAAAATTTCAAAATTGGGGAATAAAATTGACAATAAAAAATTTTAAAATATATAAAAAAAATTATATATAAATTATATATAATTAAATATAATAATTTAAATTTTAAAATTAATAATATTAATATAAAATAAAATTATAATAATAAGTATTGCGGTAATTACATTAAATTAAAATTAATCTGATGCATTATTAATTGCCCGTTAATTGCAATTAACTTGAGTCAAGAAAATTGATTGTTTGAACAAATTGTTATTACTATTATTAATATTATATTTGAATAATGCCAGAAAGATGATAAAATAACTTTTGTATACTTAAACCCTTTAAAAATTAAATTATTTTCAGTAAATTAAAAAAAAAAAAAAACAATTTTCAAATTGTTATTTGGACGTATGAAAATTCAATTATTTGAATTTTGATTGCGAAATTCAAACTCATGAAAGAGAAAAATTGAAAATTTAGCAATCAAAATGAAAATTCAGAACTCTAAAATTATAACCATTTGAAATTGAAAAAATCATTCAATGACTGAGGTATCATTTTTAGATAGTTTTATTTTTCTCAAGTTGGATTTTAGACGATACAATTTTTACCTTCTTCATTTCAATTGAAATATTTTTGAATTTCGAATTATTCATTTTTTTTAAATTTTTAACTAAAAATCGGACAATTTAAAAATAGTACTTGAAAATTCAAAAATTTAAGAAGAAATGCAAAACTAGATCGCTATGATTTCAAATTTTCTGAATTGCACAATTTAAGGCCTTTCGATTCGAGTTTTTTTTTTAGATTGAGTTTGAAATTTTCAATTTTTTGGAACAGCTTCAAGTAAAAAATTGTATTTCCAATACCTAATTATTCCTAATATCATTTTCTCAATTTTTTATTTTTTTGAATTTTTTCCTGGAGACATTTAATTCAAGACTGATTAATATAAAATTCTTTAGACTAAAAACAGTATATTTTATTTTTTTCAAAATTTCACGTAATTTGAAATTATTCGAATAAAAATGTTTCCAATTCAAAATCATACAATATATTTTTTTCAATTTCAACCCCTTCCAATTTGAAATTATTAATTACTGTTTCAAAATTTTTTTGAACTTGATATCCAAAAATTTAGTTAATAATGGATTTTGAAATTGCTAATATTTGAACGATAGAAAATAAAAATGGAGAGACGGCACATAATCAAGCCTTTCAATTTTATATTCTACGATTTACAAGAATTTAAAAACCAGATAATTTGGTACGCTTAAAATTGAAACCAAAAAAATAAAAAAATTTAAATATAAAGAAATAAAATTCAAGCTTAACACTCAAGGCTTTCGAAATTAAATTTTGTAATTTCGAATAATTTAATAGTGAAAATTTCCTACCTTTTTTAATATTTAAATTTCAAACTACAACATTGTGAAATTTAAA
>CAKNXH010086057.1:31356-64837 GCA_932178445.1 Andricus quercusramuli | reverse complement strand
AAGAGTCTGCAACCAGCTGTCTACGCCGCTCCTCAATTCGCTCAAACCTACGCTGCTGCCCCAGTTGCCCATGCTGCCCCAATTGCCCAAGTCGGTCTTCTGGGCGTCAAATACTCTCCAGCCGTCGCTGTCTCCCACATGACCTACCAAAGCCCCTTCGGAGTCTACTCTTACTAAATCTTGTCTGTGAATAACTGAATTTTATTTATTATAATTATTTAATAAACGTCAAATCTGTGAAATTGGTGTTTTCAATTATTTATTACATTCTTGTTCTATAACAAGTCCTTTATTCGAAGAATTTCATTAAAATTATTATAATGAGCTTTGGTGGATCTGCTAGCAGCAAATTATGAAAGCAGTTTTGCTAAAATTTGGGCTGAAAATTCATTTTGTTCGGTCAAAAATGTCATACATTTTGTTTAAAGCTACAACTATTCGGTTAAGAAATTTGACTGGAAAACCTTACTTTAACTAATTGTAATTGATGGAAAAAGTTCCTAGGGCAAAATACATGAATTTTTAACACAACAGTTACATTTTCACCATAAAAAAGAGAAATTTTCAACCAATTAGTTGAATTTTCGCCTAAAACAGATCAATATTGAGTTAAAAATCAATTTTCAACCAAAAAAGAAATTATTTTTAACAAAGTATATAAATTTCCAACAACAAAATTAAATTTAAGCCAAGAAGAATAATTTTTGACCAATAGAGACGAGTATTTAACAAAATGGATTAATTTTCAACAAAAGTATTTAATTGTCAACAAAATAGATGAGCTTTCTACCAAAGCAGTTTAATTTCCACTAAAAAGTACCTTTTTCCGAAGATTGTTAAATTTTCGACCAAATAAGTGAGTTCTAGCAAAAACATTAATTTTCAACCGAAAAGATTATTTCTTACTAAAAAAGACGAATTTTCAATCTAGTTCTCGCATTTTCATCTGGAAAAGAGAAACTTGTAAGCACATACCTAATTTCAAATGAAAAATGTAAATTTGCAACTAAAAATGAAACAATTATATTTTCAATGAAATCAATTAAGTTTTTACAACAACAAAAAAAGAATTTTAAACAAAAAAGAGGAATCTTCATCAAAATATATGAATTTTTACGAAGAAGTTGTGAATTTGTAGCGAAGTAGTCGAATTTTGAACCAAGTAACAAAAATTTTCAACCATACAGGTGAATTTTCAACTGAAAAAAAACTTTTTACCAAAAAAAACGAATTTTTAATAAAATACTTAAATTTTAAACCAAAGAGATAAATTTTCAACTACATTGATGAACCTTGAACTGGTATAGCCAAATTTTCAGTTAAAAATTTTCAAAAAAATTACTTTCCATACAAATCTTTGCATTACCTACAAAGTAAAATATTTTCAGCCTGAAGTGGTGAATTTTCAACGGAAAATGTAACTGATTATATTTCAGACAAACCAAAAAGAGCGAGCTGAAAAAAACAGTTGACTTTTCATCTAGAATTTATACTTTTTTATAATTTTATTTAACTTTCAACAAAGTAGATTAATTTTCAACCAAATAGTTTAATTTTAAACCAAAAACTTGAATTTTTAACCAAGAAGATTAATTTTCTACCAGAAAATACAATTTTTCTACCAAATGGATGAATTTTCAACTAAAAAATATACATTTTCCACAAAAATGGAATAGTTAGCTTTCAGTTTGAAAATCAATTAAAAATCAGTTCATACAGAAAGCGGTAAGCGCCCTTTCTTAAGGATTTTTCAGGAACGGGTACGGTTAAGATTGTTGCGTTTTTTTTAAATTTTCAATCCCGCATGCTGGTTGTGAGTTAAATTTTTGAATCATTTATTTAATATTGACCCTAGGTGTATATAAAGAAATTTTTGGGCTTTTCCAGAATATTTTATGACCCTGTTTGATGGTTTTGAGGCAAATTTGAGTCAACTTTGAGATCTTTTTTCAAAAGGTCTAAATCTTCAGGTTTTTGCCTAGCTATGCTATAATCTCATATTTTGTTGTTGAAAAGTCAAGCTGACATTTTTTTAAATAAAAATTCAACAATTCTTCGCAAAACTTATCTCTTACCAGAAACTCTTTTTTGCTTGAGGATTCGACTAGTTTGTTTGAAAATTTTGGTAGATACACTTTGTTTAGAAACAATTTTGATTGGAGATTTCTATTTCTATTTGAAAAGTCATCTCTTTGGTTCAAAGTTTAACTGTACTGTTAAAAACTGACATATTTGAATAAAAATTTATTTCTGCAGGTAAAAGTTGAACGACTTTATTGACATTTTTTTTTTTATGAAGTTTTACTGTTTGGTTGAAAATGTAACTATTTTGTTGAAAATTCATTTTTTGCTAAAAATTCATAACTTTTGGTTTAAAATTGAATTACTTGATTAGAAATAAACTTTTTGGTTGAAAATTCAACTATTTCATGAAGAATAAACTTTTTTGTTAAAAAATCATATTTTCCGGTTTGAAAATTTAACTGCTTTGTCGATAATTTGTCTCTTTGGCTCAAAAATGCAACCATTTTTTTAAAAATTGATGTATTTTATTGAAAATTCATCTTTTTTGTGGAACGTTAATTTTCTTGGTGGAAAATTAATATTTTTTGTTGAAAATCGACCTTTTTTGGTTGAAAGTTGAACGCCTTTGTTAAAAATTATGTTCCTGGGAAACTTAACAATTAGTTTTTATTTTGAAAAATTAATTTTAGGATATCCAAAATTGTCGAAAAAAATGTATGATTTTAAGGGCATTTAAAAAAATGGCCAGAAACTTAAAACAAATTTCAGGAAAAATTTGAATCATTTTGAAAAATATTTAAAAGGTTTAAAAGATTTGAAATGACTCAAAAATAATTAAAAATTTGACATAATTAAAAAAAATGTAATTTTTTGAACAAAATTTAAAAGTTTTTCAAAAATATTTAAATGATTAAAAAGAATAGAATTATTTCTTAAGATTCATGGTAAAATGTTTAATGATTTTTCATTCTGAAACGAAAATTTCGTTTCTTATTATTTTTTATATTTATTTTGTTCTCGTAGATGGTTTTCATTAATTTAAATCCATTATTATTAAAAAAAATCTTCAGGAAAGATCACAAATATTTATAATAAGGGAGCGTTCACATATTACGTGACATTACCACACTATAATTTCTAAATTTTTTTACATATCCAAAGAGATAAGAAAAATTGAGTTATAGGAAAAACTTATTTTCAAGAATTCGAAAAAACAATCAGAAGCTTTTTAACAATTTTGAAAGATTTTGAGGATGAATTCTTAAAAATATTTCTGGCAAGGTAAAATTTCAAATGGGTTAGGTTTAATTTTAAAAGAATTATTTTCAGTTTTGAAGATTTCAAAATGTGTGGGAAAAATATGGGAGGCTTTAAGACAATTGTTTTAATTTTTCAGGATTTAACAAAAATCTAGGTAAACTCAATTTTGCAGGGCGTCAAGTGAATGAAGCAAATATTTGCAAGAGTCACGGTGAAATTTCAAATGATTTTTTTTATGAATTCTATGAAAATGAGTGTAAAAGATTTTAGAGCAAAATTTTGCCAAAATGAACAATTTTAGAAGAAAGTGTACATTTACGATATACGCCGAAGTTTTAAAACGATTCAAAAATATTAAAAACTTGTAAGATATTTTAGGAATTTTGTAAGGTTTCAAAAAATGAAAGAAATTCTTTAGGTTCCTACGAAAAATTGAAATGATTTTTCATTTTGAAAAACTAATTTTCACAGAATATTAAAAAATATTTCACGAAAAATTGGTATAATTTAAAAATATTAGAGGGTTTAACCATTTTTAAAGGATTAAAAAAGAATTTTCTTAAGATATATGGGGAAATTTGTGATGATTTTTTAGTTCGAAAAATGAACTTTAAGAGAAATTTACAAAAGATTTCAAAACATTTCAGAAGATTTCCTCAAATTTCGAAAAAAAAGTATAAGATTTTAAAGCAAAATGTTCCAATTTTGTAAGATTAAAAACTAACGAAAAATAAAAATCGTGTAAATTCAAGAAATATTTAGAAGATTCGAAGAGATTAAGAAAGAATTTTAAACTGCAAAAGATTTTATAAAAAGGCAGATTTTTTAAAAAGATTTCAAACCAAAACTTTAGAAACGTTACAAAAATTCGAAAGGTTTCAAGTGCATACATACATTTTCTTCAAATTCCTACGAAAATTGGGAAGATTCTAAGGGAATTTTTTTACGTTCTGAATGATTTTACAAAATTGCAAGAAAAATTCAAGTCAGCTAGAAATATTTGTATGAAATCTTCAAAATTCTTTTTTAATATATCTGAAATGTTCAAAAATCTTTTGTAATTTTCTCCAGATTCTAGTAAAATTTATATTCATATAAGTTTAAAAACAAACTGATAATACTTCTTTTCTTAAAAGACATTTAATTGTTCGTGCGAATGAAAAAAAAATATTCAAAAAGCATTCAGTGTTACATCAAAATATTGTTTTATTTATTTCTATATAGAACATAATCTCAAAAAAGACTGGCGTTCCATCAAGCAGACCTATGGTTATCGGTTGGATGGGCCTGAAACCCAGGCAGAGGGCGATATCGTCTCCCGTCGTCTGCCGCCACCAGGAGGTGACGGGTTTCTTCGACTTCCGCCACCAAAGCTCATTATAATAATTTTAATGAAATTCTCTGAATGAAGGACTTGTTAGGGAACAACCGTGTGATAAATAATTAGAAACACCAATTTCACAGATTTGACGTTTATTAAATAATAATAAATAAAATTCAGTTATTCACACACAAGATTTAGTAAGAGTAGACTCCGAAGGGGCTTTGGTAGGTCATGTGGGAGACAGCGACGGCTGGAGAGTATTTGACGCCCAGAAGACCGACTTGGGCAATTGGGGCAGCATGAGCAACTGGGGCAGCAGCGTAAGTTTGAGCGAATTGAGGAGCGGCGTAGACAGCTGGTTGCAGACTCTTGACAATTGGGGCAGCAGCGTAAGTTTGGGCGTAGACGGGGGCAGTGTGTGCAACAACGGATGGGTTTGACACTTGGGTTTGATATTTGCTGCTGCTGGAGAAGGGAGTCTGGATGAATTTGCTCTGGGTCGAGATCTGGGCGAGGTTTCCTGGGCTTCGTAAAATGTTGTCCTGGGTCGAGGTCAGCGCCGACGGCTGATAATATACCTGTGGTTGCTCAATGAAACCAGCATTGGCAGCAGCCAAAAAACAGGCGACGGTTACGATCTGAAATCAGAATAATAAAATAAATAAATAAAATATTAGCCTCACTTGTTTCTAATTTTTCAAGTTTCTTAGATACTTTTAGCTGGATTTTCATTTGCTTTAGTGTATGGTGTCTTCAAAAATTATTAGGTAATTTTATTGTAGCTTTAAAGTTCTTATCTGATCCAAACAAAATCAATAACTAGTCACAATTTTTCACTCTACTTTTTTTAAATGTTTTAAACTATCTCTTTTATGGATTTTAATATCGTAGATTGTGATAAATTATTCTTCCAATTAAAATGTAATAATAAAACAGGGTGGCGACTCGACCGGAAAATCAGAAAACGACCGAGAATTTCCAAAGTCCGTAGAACCCGAAAATTGACTGTGAATTTATTTTTTTAACGGGAATTTAATTTCTGAAAAAAATCTATACAAGCACTTAAAAAATCACACATTGCATGTTACATGAAATAATTAAATTTAAAATAAGTTCCATTTCCACTTTTTTAAATTTTGAGTTCGATTAAAAGTACATTTTAAATTAATAAAATTTAAAAATGCAGTGTTGAAGACTTGAAAAACAAAAAATTTTTAGCTTCAGAATTTGAAATTTTTTGATAACAAATATTTTAAGTTGATCAAATGTCAATATAAATTAAGTAATTTGAATAATAATTAAATTTACTGGAAGATTCAGAATCTGTTCAAAATTAAAAAAATTTCAGATTTTAACTTCGAAAATTGACCTGCTTTAATCCGAAACCTTAGTAGATAGAGAAATCTAAACGTTCATTTAAAATTGTATGGACTTCTTTAAATTTGAAAATAATTTAAAATTAAAAGATTCATAATTAAACGCTTTTATTTTCTTTAAAATCCTATTGAAATATTGTTACAGTCCAAAATATTTCATTTTTATCATATTTAATTAAAATTTTTCAACCAAACAATGATTTTTTTCCAATATTTAGTAATATGTTACTGTTCATTTTAAATGATTAATTATAAATCAAATATAGAAAACTAAACAATTTGAAACTGAATTGTTTCAAAACTTCTTTGTTTTCTAAATTTGTATTGAGTTGGGGGCGAAATTTAGAATTTCAAATATTTTTATTGAGTTTAAAACGAGGAAATTTCATTTTTGCTAAATTGGTTGAGGGAAATTTTATGTTTTCAAGATTTTTATAGAATTGGAAAGGAGGAAATTTTGGTTTTTATTTTTTTTCTGAATTATGAGAGGCCCTTTTTTTCTACAATCTCTGTTGTGTCATAAAGAACGAAATTTTGTTTATTAATTTTTCTATTGAATTGAAGGAGACTATTTTCTTCTTTTTAACATTTTTTTAGCTTAAAAGAAGAATTTTTGCTATTCAATTTGTTTCGGAATTAGAAGAGAGAAATTTTCATTTCAACATTCTTATTGAGTTGGGAAAGAGCAGATTTTTGTTTTTAATTATTTCCTAATTTGAAAGGCGAAATTTTTGTATTTTTAAAATTGGTATAGAGTTCGAAGGGATGGAATTTTAGTTATTTTTTTCCTGAATTGGAAGATGCCATTTTTCTGAATTGGAGAAGGGTATTTTTTTATTTTTCACACGTTTATTGATTTGAAATGTAGGTAGTTTTGGTTATTTATTTGCTTCCCGAATTAAAAAAGCCATTTTTAACTTTTTGACATTTTTTTTTTTAATTTAAGGGAAGAATTTTTCTTTAAAAATTCTTTCTCAGAATTGCCAAAGGAAATTTTTTTATTTGTAGCAATTTTATTGAGAAGGAATGGGGCAAACTTTGGTTCACAATTGTTTCTGAATTGGAAGAGGGACATTTTTTTATTTTTAAGATTTCATCTTTGAAGATTTGAAGATTTTATAAAACTGGAAGGTATGAAATTTTAGCTATGTATTCTTTTCTGGATTGGAAGATGCCATTTTTTCAGCATTTATGTTCATCCGAAGGGAGAACTTTTTAATAATAATCTTTTTTCATTATTGGATGGTAGTTTTTTTTATAATCTTTATTGAGTTCGAACGGAGGAAATTTCGATTTGCAATTTTTTTCTGAATTTGATGAGGAATAACACATAAAATGCATAACACATAAAATAATTCAATTTAAAATAAGTTCCATTTCGACTTTTTTAAAGTATCAATTTCGACTCTTAACTTTCATAATTATGACAAATATTTCAGTTTATAATAGGTCATTCAAATATCTTTTGCTTCAAAAAATTTTCGTTTTAGGTCTTCATTTTTCAATCTACATTTGAAATTTAAAAAAAATGGAAATGTAGTTTTGAAGACTTGAATAATTAAACAACTTTTTAAATTGATCCACTGTCAATATAAATTAATTAATAATTTTAAAAACTAAACTGTAGTTCGAGTAGTAAAAATGGAACAATCATTGATTTTGCAGAACAATTCTGAATCGGTCCAAGATTATACAATCTACGAATTTTGCTTTGAAAATTGAACTGCTTCAATCCGGAAGCCGTAGTAGTTGAAGAAATCCAAAGGTCCATTGAAATGTTGTAAACTATTTTCAGTTTAAAAATAATTTTTAATTAATTAAATCATAATTAAACGCTTTTTTTTTAAATCCTACTGAAATATTTTTAGAGTCAAAATTATTTTATTTTTAACCTATTTAATTGAAAAAAGAACAATTTTTTATATTCAGCAATATTTGACTGTTCATTTGATATGAGTAATTTTCAATCAAATACATAAAACAAAGAATTAAAAAATGAATTATTCAAAAATATAAAGCCTTCAATCGTTCAAATTTCACAGATCAAAATTCCGAATTAGAAGAACTTTTTTGTTTTTTAAACTTTGTATTGAGAAAAAGGAGGGAAATTTTGTATTTTCATTATGTTCATAGAGTTTGAAATAAGGAAATTTCATTTTTTATTATTGTTGAATTGGCGGAGGGACATTTCAAATTTTTAAGATTTTTATGGAATTGGAAAGGTGATTTTAATTTTTTTTTCGAGATGAAAATTCGACTGTATTGTAAAAAATTCAACTGTTTTTGGTTATAATTTGATGTTTTTCGTCTGGAAATTCGCATCTTGTAATTGTAATCTATAATTGTATTAATCTTGAAAGGCTGAAATTTTACAAATTAATTTTTCTTCTGAATTGAAAGAGACAAATTTCTTCTTTTAAACCTTTATTTTTAGTTTAAAGCCAGAATTTTCGCTTTTTAATTTTTTTCGAAATTCGAAGAGAGAAATTTTTATTTTCAACATTTTTATTGATTTGGCTGAAAGCCAAATTTTTATTCCAATTATTTCTGAATTTGAAGGGGGATGTTTTTGTGTTCTCGAGATTGGTATAGAGTTGAAAGGGATGGAATTTTAGTAAATTATTTTTTTTCAGAATTGGAAGATGCCATTTTTCTGAATTGAAGAAGGGTAATTTTTTGTTTTTAATACTTTTATTGAGTTGGAAGGTAGGTATTTTTGGTTATTTAATTTCTTACTGAATCAAAGAGGCCATTTTTACAATTATTTTAGTTCAAGGGGAGACTTTTATTTACAGTTTTCTTCAGAATTGGAGGAGAAAAAATTTTTTTAAACAATTTAATTGAAATGGAAGTGAGAAAATGATGGATTTCAAGTGTTTCTGAATTGGAAGAGTATTTGGTCAGCATTTTTATTCAGTTGAAGGGGGGAACTTTTTATTACAATTTTTCTCCTGTTTTGGAGGGTAGTTTATTTTTATTATTTTTATTGAGTTCGAGCGGAAGAAATTGGGATTTGCAATTGTTTCTGAATTTGATGAGGGCCATTTTTTAAGAGATTTTTATCAAGTGAGAGGGGAAGAAATTTAGCTTTTAATTTTTTTCTGCATTTAAAGAGGCCGATTTCTTCCTTTTTAATTTATTGGCAAATTTGATATTTTTAATATTCAAATAAAAGAGGGGAACTTTTTATTTAAGATTTTGTGCTGAATTGAAGGAGGAGCATGTTTTTTTCTAAAAATTTTTATCAATGTGAGTATAAAGAGATGATTATTTTTAGTTTAAAATATTGAAAGTAATAGTGTTCATTCATATTTTTCAGACAGTAATCTTTCAATTTATGAAAGTTTAAAATCTTAAATTGTGTTGTTTAACAGCATATAATTAAAAATTATTGAGTTCGAAAATTATCAAAAACGGTGACAAATTCTCGTGAACCGGGGAAAGACCGGGCATTTTTTCCCTCGATTAAAACGGATAACCTCGAAAATATTTAATAAGATTCTTAAACTTAATCAAGTATTTCTTCTAAACAGGACACAATAACTAAGATTTAAATATTAAAATAAATTATTCAAATTTAATTTAATTATTATATTTATTCATTAAATTAGAAAAAAATTAAATTAACTTAATAAATATTGTTTTAAAATTTAGTATCAAATAATTTCCACTATATTAAAGTCAAAATTTTTTTTGCAAACCCACCTTGGTGAACATGATTGAACTGTTTAATCTGGACTGGGTGGTTTCCTGACTATGTCTTCGTTGCAAAATTCGAAATCTTTTATACTCCGGCCACGCCAAAAGTTTCAGTAGAGGTGGAGTCCCGAAAAGCCCGAGGCGGGTACCTACAATATTGAAGGACTTTCGCTTAAACAGTATGACTCGTAACAAGATCGAATATTAAGTTGCTTCCCGTACAACAGGGCAATTTAGGCTGACCTTGGACCAGATAAAATCGCCTGGAGATTCCTGAGACTGCATATGGTCCTCAAGTTCCACACCCAGGTTTACGAACCTCGAGCAAAAAAAAAAGTAATTAAAAAAGAGAAACATTCACATAACCATTTTTTTAGGATTGACAAATTTTAATCTGAAAGAGTTTAATATTGACACTTTCGCACACTGGTGGGTCTCCAAGATGAAATTTTTTTTTGAAAATCGAGGAGGAAACAATTGATAAAAATGCGGTCTAGCGAATTATAATAATTATAATTAGCAATTATCGCGGATTATCCTTGATTAGGAACCGTACTTAAATTACGTAACATCTCAAGAGGGGGGGGGGGCGAAGACATTTTTTTACGATTTGTTACGTTAGGTGGGAGGGGGTCCTTCACTCGTGTAAGTAATAATTGCAAATTCGCAAAAAATTTCTCCCGAAGATTGTCTTTATATTTATAAATTTTATTTTTTGGTTGAAAATTTAACAATTTTCTTAAAGAGACATATTTGTTTTGGATGCCAAATATTTTTTATGAAAAAGTGTCTTTTTAATTTAAAAGTTCATCTTTTTTTAGTAGAAAAATTGCATCTTTGTTGGACAAAAATTCAACGGTTTCGTTGATAATTCAACTATTTCCTAGAAATTAAATTGTTTGATGTTAGTTTTCTTGACCAGGGTAATACGTAATAATTATGAATTATTACTATTAATTAATTATGATGTTAAAGTTTTTTGTCCACTGGTCGTTTCAATATTTTCATGAAAATATTGAAACGTCCAGTAGACAAATAACTTTAACATCATAATTAATATTTCCTAGAAAATTTAGTTTTTGTTTAAAATTTGTATTTTTCTGTTAAAAAATCTATTGAAATCCTTTTGGATGAAAATTCTACTCTTTTTTGAAAATTTGTCTTTTTGATTTAAAAATTCACCTGTTTTAGTAAAATTTTCATTTTTCTTGGACAAAAATGCAACTGTTTGGTTGAAAATTTGACAATTTTGTTAAAAAGTAATACCTTTTGATTAAAAATTCGACTATTTAGCAGAAAATTTATTTTTATCTTTTTAAAGAGAAATTTCGTCTTTGTGGGATAAAAACGCAACTGTTTGGTCGAAACTAAAACTATTTTGTTAAACAGTCATACTTTTAGTTGAACTTTTTAAAAAATTCCTTTTTTTTATTAAAAATTCATTCGTTTTAGTACGAATTTCATCTTCCTTGGATAAAAATTCAACTATTTGGTCGAGAATTCAACTATTTTGTTGAAAATTTATCCTTTCTTCTGGATGGAAATTCAACTTTTTTTAATTTGTCTTCTTTTTGAATAAAAATTCATCTGTTTTAAGAAAAATTTCATCTTAGCCAGAAATGCAACCGTTTGGTTAAAAATAAAACTATTTTGTTAAAAAGCCATACTTCTGTTTAAAGATTCTGCTGTTTTGTTGAAAATTTAACTATTTCGCAGAAAATTTACTTTTTGTTTAAAATTTATATTTTGGAGTAAAAAAATGAACTGAAAGCTTTTCTGGATGAAGGTTCAACTTTAAAAAAAAATTTTCCTTTTTTTTATTACAAATTTGTTTGCTTTCGTACAAATATCATTTTTTTTATCAAAATGCAACTGTTCGGTTGAAAATTCAATTTTTTTTTGAAAATTTGTCTTTCTGATTTCAAAATTCACCTGCTTTAGCAGAAATTACAATTTTCTTGGATAAAAATGCAACTGTTCGGTTCAAAATTGAAAAGTTGAAAAGTCATACTTTTTGGTTGAGAAACCTGCTGTTTTTTCAAAATTGAACTATTTTGTAGAAAATTTACTTTTTGGTTAAATTTGATATTTTGATGTTGAAAAGAGAACTGAGATCTTTTCTGGCTGGAAATTAAACTATTTTTTTGAAAACTTGTTTTTTCTTTATTTAAAACTTTATCTGTTTTAAGAGAAATTTTATCTTTCTTGTATAAAAATACAACTTTAAAGTTAAAAATAAAGCTATTTTTTTGAAAAGTCATACTTTAGGTTGGAAGTTCTACTGTTTTGTTGAAAATTTAACTATTTCATAGAAAATTTACTTTTTGTTTAAATTTATATTTTGGTGTTAAAAAATGAACTGAAAATTCAACTATTTCGTTGAAAGTTCATCCCATTTGGTTGAAAAGATTTGGCAATCTTGTTAAAAAGTAATACCTTTTGATTAAAAATTCGACTATTCAGCAGAAAATTAACTTATAGTTTACCACTCTGATTTTGGTGTTGAAAAAAATGAAATCTTTTCTGCATGAAAATTCAACTATTTTTTTTTGAATTTGTTTCTTTTTTTATTTAAAAAATTATCTGTTTTAAGAGAAACTTCACCTTTCTTGCATAAAAATACAACTTTTCGGTAAGAAATAGAACTATTTTGTTGAAAAGTCATACTTTTGGTTGAAAATTCTACTGTTTTGTTGAAAATTTAACTATTTCGTAGAAAATTCACTTTTTGTTTAAAATTTATATTTTGGTCTTAAAAAATGAACTGAAAGCTTTTCTGGCTGAAAGTACAACTTGAAGAAAAGTTGTCCTTTTTTTATTACAAAATTTGTTTCAGTACAAATTTCATCTTTCTTTGATAAAAGTTCAACTATCTGGTAGAAAATTCAACTATTTCGTTAAAAATTCATCCCTTTTGGTTGAAAAAATTTGTCTTTTTGGATTAAAAATTCAATTTCGTTCGTAGAAACTTATTTTTTGTTTAACAGAATCATAATTTGTTCTTGAAAAATCCGCTGTAATCTTTTATGGATGGAAATTCAACTTTTTTTCAAAAATTTGTTTTCTTTTTAAATAAAAGTTCATCTCTCTTAAGACGAATTTCATCTTTTTTTCAATCAAAATGAAACTATTGTGTAGAGAATTTAACAGTTTTTATTAAAAAGTCATCCTTTTTGGGTGAAAATTCGTTTTTTTGGGTTAAAAATTTAATTTTTTTGTAGAAACTTATTTCTTGGATGAAAATACATATTTTGATCATGAAAAGTCAACTAAAATCTTTTTTAATAGAAAATTCAATTTTTTTCAATTTATCTTTTTGATTTATAAATTCATCCGCTTTGGTAGAAATCTCTATTTTCTTATAAAAGTGCAAATTTTTGGTTAAAAATTATTCTTCTTTGCTTGATGATTCAACTATTTTGTTTGAAAGATGTGGGTGAATCACTTTGTTAAGAAATAATTTTTTTCTTTTTGAAGAGTTATATAATATTTTTAGTTGAAAATTCATCTCTTTGGTTAAAAATTTAACTTTTTAGTAGAAAAGCCTTTTTTTTTGGTTTGAAATTAATTTTTTAACTGAAAATGTAACTTTCCCATTTTTTTAAGATTGATCTGTTTGAGATAAAAATTCTCCTTTTTCGCGGAAAAAATCATTTTCTTGGTTTAAAATTTCATTTTTGTTGAGTGAACAATTAGTTTGTGAAAAAATAATTTTTTGCTAAAGTCATATTTTTTTTACTTCAATTCTTGTAGAGAAAATTTATCTTTTGGCTTAAAGGTTCAACAATTTAGGTAAAAACTTTTTTCTCTAGTGAACAGTTTTGTTGGAAGCATTTGTTGAAAATTCGTCTTTTTCGTTTTAAAAAATTTTTTTTTTTTGTATAAATTTCATTTTTTTTTTATTGAAATATAAACTATGACACTTTTCGTCGGGAATCTATCTTTCTTATGTTAACAATTTAATTATTTTGTTGAAAAGTCAAGTATTTTGTTGGAAAGCTATTTTCTATAGTAGAAAAGACATTCTTTCGTTTAAGATAAATTAATAAATTTGAAAATTTTAAATTTGCATCTGAAAATACTGTTTCATTCCGTTTATAAAAGATTCTACGTCCAAAGTATTTAAAGAATAAAATGCTTGTATATGAATATTAATATGAATATTTTTTGGATGAAAAATATTTTTTCTGACAATTTGTCTTTTTAATTTAAAACTTCATACTTTTTAGTAGAAATATTACTTCTTTCTAGGACAAAAATGCAACTGTTTTTTTCTGAAAATTCAACTATTTCCTAGAAAATTTACTTTTTGTTTAAAATTGATATTTTCTGTAGAAAAGTCTACTGAAATCCTTTTGGATGAAAATTCAACTCTTTTTTTGAAATTTTGTCCTGTTGATTTAAAAATTCACCTATTTCAGTGGAATTGTCATTTTTCTTGAACAAAAATGCATCTGTTTGGTTCGAAAATTTAACAATCTTGTTAAAAAGTCTTACTATTTAATTAACAATTCGACTATTTAGCAGAAAATTAACTCATAGTATACAATTCTTATTTTGGTGTTGGAAAGTGATCTGGAATCTTCTTTAGATGGAAATTTAACTATTTTTTGAAGTTTTTTTTTATTTCATCTATTTTAAAAACAATATTCCATTTTTATTGAATAAAAATGCAACTGTTTGGTCAAAAATTCAACAATTTGGTTAAAAAGTCATACTTCTGGTTGAAAATTTTGCTGTTTTGTTGAAAACTTAACTATTTTGTAAAAAATTAACTTTTTGGTTAAGTATAATAATGTTCTTGCATTGGAAAGAGAACTGAAATCTTTTAAGACTGAAAAATCAAATATTTTTTCAACAATTTTTTTTAATTAAAAATTTATCTGTTTGGAGAGAAATTTCATTTTTCTTGGATAAAAATGCAACTGTTAGCTTGAAAATAAAATTATTTTGTTAAAAAGTCATACTTTTGGTTGAAAATTCTACTGTTTTGTTGAAAATTCAACTATTTCGTAGAAAATTCACTTTTTGTTTAAAATTCATATTTTGGTGTTAAAAAATGAACTCAAAGCTTTTCTGGATGAAAGTTCGACTTTAAAAAAATTCGTCCTTTTTTTATTAAAAATTCATCTGTTTTAGTACAAATTTCATCTTTCTTGAATAAAAATCGAACTATTTATCAGAGAATCCAACTATTCCGTTAAAAATGTTCTTTTCAGATGAAAAATTAAATTTTATTCGCAGAAACTTACTTTTTGTTGAACATTCATATTTTAATCATGAAAAGTCGTCTGGAATCTTTTCTGGATGAAAATTCAACTATTTTTTTCAATTTTGTTTTCTTTTCAAATAAAAATTCATCTGTTTTGAAAGAAATTTTATCTTTTTTGGATAAAAATGCAACTGAATGTATAGGATTCCTGAAAACGAAACAAGAATTCAACGATCAAATTTGGACAACCACCACAAAATGCTCCTATTTCAATTACTAAAAAACAAAAATCTGTTTCTTTGGACAAAATTAAAAAAGAGGAAAGAAAAATGAGATAGCAACCAACCAAATCCCTTTCCTTCTATTTTTTATTTCTTTCGTCTTTTTTATTTTTATTTGCATGCTTTCAAATTGTGATTTGATAATAATAAAAATAAAAAAGACGAAAGAAATAAAAAAGAGAACTTTCACTTTCCTTGGAACTTGAACTATTTTGTTCAAAATTAATCTTTTTAAATTGAAAATTCAACTACATGGGTAAAAGTTAAACTACATTGTTAAAAATTTTTTTTTTCATTGAAGGCTTATGTCTTCGGTTAAGAATTGAACAGTTTGGTGCAAAAGTTTTTTTTTTGGGGGGGGGGGGGGAGGGTAAGATTAATTTTTAAACTGAAAATGTAACTTTTCCATTTTTAAAGATTTATCTTTTTTAGTTGAAAATTCTCCTTTTTTGATAAAAACAAAATTTTTTTTTTAATTTTATTTTTGTTGGGTAAAAATGTATCAGTTTGGTGAAAGAATAATTTTTTGTTGAAATCATATTTTTTTTGTAAATTCTTTTCTGTGGGGAAAATTCGTCCTTTGGCTTGAAGGTTTAACAATTAAGGTAAAATTTTCTTTCTTTAGTGCAAAATCTTTATTTGTCGAAAATTTGTCTTTTTGGTTCTAAAAACTTTTTTCTTGTATAAATTAAATATTTTTTGAATGAAATATAAACTATAACACTTTTTGTTGAGATTTTAAGATTGAAATTCTAGTATTTGAATATTAATGATCAGGGAAAATAAAAAATTAGATAAGGAAAAATAAGGCAATAACTAGCAAAATATTTTTGGAAACTAAAAATGACATACAGAAAGAGTGTTGGTAGGGGGGTAGGGGTAGAAATTTTTTATAACAGTTTATTGGACTTCTAAAGAAATAGTAGAATTTTTATAAAAAACATGAAATATCAACAAATAAGATTAATTTTGCTAAAACAAATGAGTTTTCTAGAAAATACATGGATTTCCAACAAAGTGGTTACATTTTGAATGGGAAAGATGAATTTTCAATCAATTAGTATTTTCACCTCAAAAAAGATAAATATTCAGTTAAAGAGTCAATTAACAACCAAAAAAGAACGAATTTTCAACAAATAGTTCAATTTTCAACCGAAGAGACGAATTTTCAACAAAATCAATCTTCAGGCAATCAAATTAATTTTTGACCAAAAGAGACGAATATTTAAGAGATAGATTAATTCAAAAAAAATTTTATTGTTGAGTGAATATATAAGTTTTCTACTAAAGTAGTTTAATTTTCACAAAAAATAGCTTTATTCAGAAACTTGTTTAATTTTCGACTAAATAATTGAATTTTCAAGAAAAAGCATATATTTTCAACCAAGAAGATTATTTTTTACTGGAAAAGGCAAATTTTCAAAAAATTATAAAAATTTTCAATCAAGTACTTACATTTTTACCTGAAAATGATAAATTTTTAGCCCTGACAAAAAATTATTATATTTAGGAAAATTAACTTTAATTAGTCATTTAATCAACTGAGCTAACTTGAATTTTTGAATTTATTCATGTGTGGGATAATATTCAGAAGTATAAAGTGACAAAGTTGGCATTTTTGACAATATAAAAAATACAATTTTGTCAACAATTGTTCAATGTTGTTTTTTTGTCTAAGCCATACTTCTTCTTACCATTTAGCCGAATTTAAACTGTTTCAGAAATTATTATGAACTCCAAAATATTAATAGAAGTGAATTGATTCAATTGTTTATAACAAATATAGACAACAAATATCCCAATTACACAAATTTTTCTCACAAAAAAGTTATTTTCTCTAGTAAATCATCTCGGAAGTACACTCGCATAGAAAAAAACTGTTATAGTTACACATCTGTCTAATAATTTGTTTATAACAATCGTTGATTTAATTAACAGTAAAAAATATTGATGGAATCCACCAAAAACCTCTACGATGATTACGAGTATTCAAAACAAATTTTAATGTTTTAGAATTTAGATTTGAGGAGTAAATTGAAAACAATTATTTATAAACTAATTTTTTAAATTATAACAACTTGAGAGAGAGAGAGAGAATTGTTGACGAGAGAAGAGTATCTTTGATAAATACTTCTTACCTTTGGGACAGAGAAATGCATTCAATCCAAATAAGTATTTATAATTTTAAAAAACTTGTTTATAAATAATTACTCTGAAATTCATACATTTAAATTTTACAACAACATTTAAAGAATTTATTTTTCAATAAATTTTAGTTCTTGTTTTTTTTAATTTTACTTTACTTTGTGGCCTTTAGAGCGATTGAAAAAATTAAAGCAATTCCAGAAAAATGTTCAGAATTGAAGAACTTCAAATTGAAAGCGTTCAGAATTAAACTTAAAATAAAATTCTTATAGCCAATAATTGTATCAAAAATTTTAGATTTTGGCCACAACAATGGTGTACCATCTAGTTCAATATAGTGAGTAGTGAAATCGGTAGTCAGTGAATGAACACACCACTATCTCGTCCGACGGCCCCCATCCGGGTATAGCCGAGCCAAACGCAGCTTAACTTCGGTGATCGAACTAGGAGCCTTAAACATCTCCATGTGTCAAGAGACACATTTTCAATTCGAATCGTTTAAATTTAAAATATTTTCGATAGGTAAAATTTTGAAAGAGGGCAATATTTCGGATGGAATGAAAAGAAATTGAACTTGTGTAATTTCTGGACAAAAGCTTTTAAAATTGGATAATTTTGAATTGAAAAAATTTCAAAACAGAAGCTTTCAAACTGCTGAACCTTCAAACTAAAAATTTTAAATTTGAACAATTTCTTTCTCGAAATTGAATGATTTTAAATTAAAATTTCAAAAGAGGACAATTTTAAAACGTTAAAAATGGGATATTTGACGATTAGAATGTTCAAAAATAGGTCATTTGAAAATGAAAACTTTAGAATTTTAATAAATTTGAATTCGAAACGATAAACATTTTACGATCTAAAATTGAAAACTGAATTGAATATTTTAATTTCAAAGCTTATGAAATTCTAGAAACCTGAATTTTTATTGAATTAAAAAAAATTATGATTTAATATAAAAATTGATTAGACAAATTTTTCTAAAACCAACAAAAAATCACCTTTATTTTCATTGTTCAAAATGAAAAAAAAATATTTTCAACTTTTAAAAATGAATTATTCTAAAAAAACGTTCGGAATAAAAAGTAATCATAGGTCAGAAATTAGCAATTTTCAAATTGTCAATTACACTCTTCGAAATTCAGCATTTCAATTTTAATCGGAAAATTTAAGCTAATTAAATTACTTTAAGTAAATGTAAATCGTTTAGAAATTAATAATGATTAAATTTTCAATTAAACTTTTTGAAATTTTACCATTTCAATCTAATCCGAAAATTTAAACTTATGATAGGACAAATTGAAAAGTTAGTGTTTACCATGGAAATTGAGAATTCTAAAATTGAAACCATTAAAAATAAAGAAATTATTCAATTGTTCAATTCAAACATTGTTCTTTTTTAACTGAGTTTGAAATGTCACACTTTTTGCAACATTTTTGAAATAAATAAAAGCTTTTATATTCAATGCCTGGTTCTAAAATCAGCTCAATTTTAAGGCTTGAATTTGAGAAATTATTGTCATAATTTTTCATTGTTTTGAATTTATTCGAAGAATTTAAGAAACCAGAAAGTTTTGTGCGTTAAAAATGGAAACCAAACTGTTTAGAATATTTTAATAAAATACTATTAAATTTGAAACAGGCTAAAGTTAAATTGGATGAATTTCGAAAAGTATAATTGAACATTTTTCCATTCTCAACGGTAACAATAAAGGTGAATTTATTTATTTGTTTTAAAAAAATTTTTTCTGATCAGATTTTAAATTGAGTAATGATTTTTTTAATTTATTCAAAATTTAGATCTCTATCATTTTAGAAACTTTGAAAATTTCCATTCAGTTATCAATTTCAACCACTTCCTAATGAAATTGTCTAAATTTAAAATTTTAATTTTGAAGGTTTTGAATTACGAAAGCTTCAGTTAAAATTTTTTCCAATTTATAATTATTAAATTTCAAATGTTTTCATTCAGCAGTGAAATAAGTTCAATTCCCGTCATTCCATTCGGAATATTGTCCACGGAACCACTTAGATATTTCTGACAAACTCTCGGTCAAGCTTTTTCTGCAGGAAAAGCGGGACCAGCTAATTGTAAGTAAATTATATGTATTATTATGAAATGATCTAAATAACAAAATTTTCAGTGTACACATATAAAAATGTTCTTGTATTATTGAAAATCAGGAGTTGAAAAATTGTTTTCGAATGTTATTTTTTGAATTTGTAATTTTATTTCATAATCATCTCATTTTATTAAAAGCGCAACATTCATTCACACAACTAATAGATAAACCAAAAAAGTTTAAACAGTATAATAATATATTAAATGTAAAATCAAAATCACAAGATGAGACAAAGGTCCACTCTCGAGCTAAAGTATTCCTGAATTGAGGCCAAGAATTTTAGATTAAAAGAAGTTATCCAGGTTCAAAGAAACTGATGTGGAATTTGATTCGAGTAGGCTCGGCTGCGGATCGCGATAAAAAAGGAATTTTCAGTTGGAAATAAAATTAAAGAGGGATTGCTGACCTTGTACATTGACAATGAAACTTTTCAGCTGCAAGTGTTGCTAATTGCACCCGTTGCCGATGTATTTATGCACTATTTTTCCAACAGCATGTGTATCTCAGCGAGAAGATTTCATTTTTAGAAGAACAAAATTCATCATTTTGAAAACAGCACACAGATAGTAAAATCAATTATATCATATAATACTGCATTTTATTAGATTATACTGTATTATACTTTATCAAAGAATATAACAGCCTATCATAGTGTATCATAATTTATCATAGTATATCATAATGTACCATAGTTGATCATAGTCTAACATATAGTATCCTAGTGAATCATCGTAGGGTTTCATAGTGTAACTTGGTACAGCGTAATGAATATCGTATCATACTGTATCATAGTTTACGATATTGTTTCGTATTATGTCGTATTGCATTATATTGAAATATTTTATATCATAATGTATCATATTACATCATACAGTATGATAGCGTGACATACTCGATTATGTTGTACCATATTGTATCATATTACATGCAACTGTATCATATTCCGTCATAATATATAATATTGTATTACATTTATGGTAGTGTATCATAATATATCATATTTCATAATAGTATATTATATCGTATGATATTATATCATATTATTTTTTAATATATCTCATTGTATGATGCGGTTTTATTTTTTTTTGTATGGCGTGATATTGCATCGTATTATATCACATATTATCATATGTTATCATGCTGTATCATATTGTGCTATATTGTATCCTATTGTACCATATTGTATCATATTGCATCATACTCCATCATATTATATAATAAAATATCACATCGTATGGTATTGTATCAAATTGTACGATTATGTACCAAATTGTATTATATTGCATCATATTTTAGAATAGTGTATTATATCGTATGATATTGTATCATGTTATATCATATTATTTTATAATGTATCACACTGTATGACGCGGTTTAATGTTTCATCATATTGAGTTACATTAAATCATAACGTATCATATTGTTTCATATTGTATCGTATGACATTATATTGTATGATACTTATCATATCCCATCATATCATATGATATTGTATCACATTGTATGCTATTGTATGATATTGTACCATATTGTATCATATTGTATCATATTTTACAACAGTGTATAATATCGTATGATGTTATATCATGTTATTTTATAATATCACATTGTGTAATGCGGTTTCATGTCTCGTCATATTGCGTTATATTGTATCATAATATATCATATCGTATCATACTGCATCATATTGTGACATATTGTATTCAATCTTGAACTAAATATTCCACATCCGAAAAATGCCAGTTTTCTACAAAATAGTTGAATAGGGATATGAATAGGCATAACATAATAATAGGCATAACTTAAAGACATAACCGAAAAGATTAATTTTCGAAGAGTTGCATTTTTACCCAAAAAAGATGAAATATTTACAAAAAAGGCGAATTTTGGACAAAATAGTATAATTTTTTAAAGCGAAAATATGAATTTTTAACAAAAATGTTGATTTTCAACCAAATAGTTCAATCCGCAACAAAAGAAAAATTTGAATTTGAACCCATAGAGTTACACTTTTGATTTAATAAATTTTATTGCTATCAAAAGAGATAAATTGTATCATATTGTATCATATTTTAGAATAGTGTATAATATCGTATGATGTTATATCATATTATTTGATAATGGATCGCATTGTGTGATGCGGTTTCATGTTTCATCATATTGCGTTATATTGTATCATAATGTATCATACTGTATCATATTGTGCCATATTTATCGTATTGCATCATATTGTATCATATCGCAACATATTGTATGATACTATATCACAATCCATAATATTATGTGATGTTTTATCATATTGTATCGTATTGCATCATATTGTATCATATTGCAACATATTGTACGATGCTGTATCATATCCCATCATATTATATGATATTGTCTCACATTGTATGATATAGTATGATATTGAATGATATTGTGCTATATTGTATCATATTGTATCATATTTTAGAATGGTGTATTATATCGTATGATATTGTATGATGTTATATCATATTATTTTATAATGCATCACATTCTTTGATGCGGTTTAATTTTTGATCATATTGCATTATATTGTGTCATAATGTGTCATATTGTATCATAATGTACCACATTGTGCCAAATTGTATCATATTGCATCTTATTGTATCATATTGTATCATATTGTAACATATTGTATCATATTGTAACATATTGTCCCACATGTTATATGATATTGTATCCTATTGTATCGTATTGCATCACATTGTATCATATTGCAACATATTGCATATGATACTTTATTATATCTCATCATATTAGATAATATTTTATCACATCGCATGGTATTGTATGATATTGCACCATATTTGATCATATTTTAGAATAGTGTATTATATCGTATGATATTTTATGATTGTATATCATATTATTTTATCATGTATTATGCGGTTTCATGTTTTATCATCTTGCGTTATATTCTATCATAATGTATCATACTGTATCATATTGTATCATATTGTACCATATTGTGCCATATCGTATCTCATTGCATCATAATGCATCATATTGTATCATATTGCAACATTATTTTGGAAGTGTATATTTAAAAATGTATATATTCATATCCCATCATATTATATGATATTGTATCACATTGTATGATATTGCATAATTTTATACCACATTCTATCATATTGTATCATATTTTAGAATGGTTTATTATATCGTATGATATTGTATGACGTTATCTCATATTATTTTGTAATATATCATATTGTATGATGCGGTTTTAGGTTTTAACCTATTGCGTTGTATTGTATCATAATGTATCATAGTGTATCATGCTGTATCATAGTGTATCATGCTGTATCATATTGTACAATATTGTGGCATATTGTTCCGTATTGCATCATGGTATCGTATTGCAACATATTGAATGATACTGTATATACTGTATATACTGTATATCCCATCATATTATATGATATTGTATCACATTGTATGATATTGTACCATATTATATCATATCATTTTATAATGTATCACATTGTATGTTGCGGTTTAATGTTTTATCATATTGCGTGATATTGAATGATGTTGTATCATATTGTATGATAATATATGAAAATGTATTATACTGTATCATAATACATTATATTGTATCATATTCAAAAAAGAGAGAGAAGAGAGAGAGAGAGATGTCATGTTTGACTGTACTATTTGAAATAGTTATTGAAGCTGCTTGTTCTAGTAATCCTTCTTTTTACAATTTGAAATAGTAATGTTGACTTTAGGTTTTGTATATTGTGAAAACACTATCTTATACAGTATCGAAACCGATTCAAATTGCTTCTTATACAATGTGAACGAGTAAACTTCACGCTAACAATGCATGAAAGTGAATCTGATTATCCACTTTTTTCCGTGATGAATAATCTTATTTTCAATTTATCAGCATAAGTTTTATTTTCTTCTTCTTAATCTTGGTAATCTTGACCTAAATTTTATGTAATTACAAAGTCGTAAAACAAATGTCTGAACGAAATCTTTTTTTTTTATTAAGGTTTGATTTAATTAATTAAATTTTCCATTCAGTGACATACCCCGAGGGTATCGTGGCCTTTAGCATTCCTACCGTAACTTTGAGCATTTCGCCATCAAAAAAAGCCGTGAATGGATTCACTGTATGTAGGTCAATTACTAAAGCAAAAAGACAATCTAAATCAGAGTGACATAATTTTTTTACGAAAATATCAAATAATTAAATAATTCTTTAAATATACAATAATCAAAAAAAGATCCTGAATTTCTACTGGAATTTTAATTTGAGTGATAACCAGTGTAAAAAAGTCTCATTAGAATCCCAGATAAAGTCCCGCTCAGTTTTTTTAAAATGTTTAAAAGTTCAAATAAGAACAAAATTAGTAAAAAAAAAATTTATTTAAATTTTTTGAAATTATCAAAATTGCCGTATGTTCCAAAAAGTTCGTGTTGAAATAGAATTAAAGTACAAACAAAATTTTGAAATACGTCCGTTTTCAGCAGGAATTTTTATAGAAAAAAAAAGTAAAAGTGATGAAATTAATTGGGACTTTTCTGCAACTTAGTCCTGAAGGAACGAGACATATTTTGAACTGTTTTGATACGTTCCATTTCAATAAGACCTTACTGGAACATAAATTCCATGAACACTTGTAAAAATTTTGAGAAAATGTAATAAAATGGAACTTCGTTCCCAGAAGAAAAATAATTTATGATACAAAATGATAATTTCGAATAACTATTTATTTTCGAGGTTTACTGGTTCATTGGTTTTCAAGTTTCTATAAATATAATTTTCCTAATATTCTTGAGAAAACTCAAAAAGATTTTTAAACATTTCAGATATGTCAAATCAAAATTTTAACGAAAATTTAATCTTGAACCAAATAAACCAAATCCGAAAAAGGCCAGTTTTCTGCAAAATGGTTGAATCCTCAACGGAAAAGATTAGTTTTCAAAAAGTTGCATTTTTACCCAAAAAAGATTGAATATTTGCAAAAAAGGCGAATTTTCTGCAAAATAGTTTAATTTTTTAACGCGAAAATATGAATTTTTAACAAAAAAGTAAATTTTCAACGAAATAGTTGAATCCTCAATCAAAAAAAAAAAATTCAGATAAGAAAGAAAAAAGTTTCAGTTAAATTTTAACTTGCAGAGAAAAATAATTTTACTATCTTGTAAACTTTCAAAATCTGAAAAAGGACTTCAAAATTTCATACTGAAATCTTGAAAAATTTACATTTTGTTTTAGGGTTTTTGAATTCACTGGATAATAGTTATTTTTTTATTGAGAAGTAATTTTTAAAATGAAAATTCAACTATTCCATTTTAATCTGCAAACTTATCTCTTTTAGTTGAAAAATCAACTATGCAGCTGAAAATTCATGTTCTCCGTTGAAAATTAGTCTTTTAGTACAAAATTAATTTTTTTTGTTGAAGATTCATTATTTTAGTTGAAAATTCATCTCAGTTTGAAAATTTAACTATTTTACTAAAATTTCATTTTTTATTGAAAATTAATATTCTAAATTGATCTTTTCTGGTTTGAAATTCTTTTACATGTATTTTGTCGAAAATTTGTCTTTTTCGTCAGAAAATTAATCTTCTTTTTGGAAAATTGATCCTTGTTGGTTTAAATACAACTGCTTGCTAGAAAATAAATCCGCATTGGCTAAAAATTAAAGTATTCATTTGGAAATTTTACTATTTCTTTAAAAGTTAGTTTTCCTGTGAAAAATTAATCTTTTATCTGAAAATTGAATTATTTGACCTATGGTTAAAAATGTATTCTTTGTAATTTGAAAATTCAACTATTTGGTAGTTAATTTTTTTTGTAGAAAAATAATCTTGTTTGTTAAAGGTTCATAATTATTTCCAAAGATTCTAATATTTTGTTAAAAAAGTCGTATTTTTTAGTTAACTTCAACTGTTTGAATATTCGTTTTTTTTTTGTTGGAAATTATTTTGTAAACTTAAAATTTAACGATTCCATATTGAACTGAAAATTTATCTTCTTTAATAAGTTGAAAATTCAACTATTTTAATGCAAATTCAATTTTGTTCGTAGAAACTTATTTTTTGTTAAAAATTCATACTTAAATATTGAAAAGTCATCTAAAATCTTTTCTGGATGAAAATTCAACTATTCTTTTCAATTTTGTTTTCTTTTTAAATAAAAATTCATCTGTTTTATAAGAAATTTAATCTTTTTTGGATAAAAATGCAACTCAATGTATAGAATTCCAGTCAGTTAAAAATAAGTCTTTTGGTAGAAAATTGATCTTCTTGGTTGAAAATTCAGCTATTTGGAAAAAAATCAAACATTTTGTTGCAAGTTTAATTGTTTTGTTGAAAAATCAAATATTTTGTTAAAGTCACTTTTTTTGGTCGAAAATTTAACTGCTTTGTTACAAATTTGTCCTTTCAGATTAGAAATCAATCTTTCAGGGTAGAAAAGTCATCATTCTTGGTTGAAAATTCATCTCTCTCAGGTGAAAATCAACTTTTTTGTCGATAATTCAGCTTTTTGGTTGAAAATTCAGAATTCAACTATTTTGTTGAAAATGCAACTACCAAATTTTGTTGTGTCGATAATATTTGTCTACAAACCTTAATTGCGACACTTTTGTGTAATTACGTACTTACCACACTGGGGTTGATTTTCACCCCAGCGACAAAAATTGCTTAAAAAAATAAACTATTGAATATTTTTACTTGAAAATTCTATCGAATCATCTTGAGAAAATGGTTATTTTTACAAAAAAATCATAACTTTTTTATTTTCTGATATTAAGGGCTAAAAATTTAGCGGAGTCTCCTGCTAATGTAGCGCTACAAGAAAAAAAATATTACTGAAGTGGCTTTTTAAAAAAAAAGGTATTTTTTACAAGAAATAATGAAGGAATTTGGTGACAAATGAACCATGAGTTTTTATCAAATTATGCTATTGTATTTATTATTTAAATCATATTTCTACTGCAGGAATTAGAAACCCCAGTATCGGCGTCGGGTCAGGGAGTACATAAATTCCCTTGTTCTTGTGGAAAAGTCGGTAGTGGAGAAACCGGGAGCGCGGTGAGCCAACGTGTAGAGGAATATGCGTGTGAAGTCAGGCTTAAACATTTCACGCAATCAGCACTAGCTCAGCATCATATCGAAACAGGACATAGCATAGTCAATTTACTTCAAAAATGCAATAAAAAAATTAAAACGAGAAAAAAACTTCAAAAAGAGCAAAACAAAAGTGTTTAAAAATCATAAAAATAGTTTTGTAATGGCAAATGAAAGAAAAATGTTAATATGGCGGTAATATGCAAAAGTTGGTCACTATGAAGAGTAGATTTTTTCAATTCATTAGAATTAGAAGAACAAACTTTTTTCTACTGTTCCCTTTCTTATCTAATCCCCCTTTTCCCCCCGTTTTCTCCTTTCAAATTTCTTTTTCCTTCAAATTAAAAAAAAATCCACTAAAATAACCAAAATCGAAAACTTTTAACCCAATTTTTGCCCTTTTTAGAAAAGGTTTCGAATCTTTTTTTTTAAACATCATACACAGAAATGAGAGAAATTATTAAAAAACGATTTAGAGAAGATTTTCTATAAGAAAAGGAGAATAAATTCTTTGAAATCAAATTATTGCTGGTAGTAATATTACATTCAAATTAAAATCCTTCAAGTTCCTAATATTTCATGTGAGAATATTGTAATTTTAACAAAATAGATGAATTTGTAACTAAATATTTGAATTTCCAACAAAAACGAAGACAAATTTCCAACGGAGTAAATGAATTTTCAAGAAGAGAAATACATTTTTTTATGAAGTAGTTCAACTTTTAGCCAAGTAGTTGAATTTTCAACCAAAAAAGCTGAATTCTCAAAGAATAATGTAAAACACTAGTGTAAAACAGTTGAATAAGGGAAAATAAGTCCTCTAAATTTCATCAATTTAGTTGCAACCGTTTTCAAGTTATCGTGTTCACAAAGAAAGTGTGACATCCACACATTAAAAAATTTAATTGAAATTTTGTTTTTTTTCAAAATCTTACCATTACAAAGCTTCCTCTATGATGAAGCAATAAATGCAATATATTGTAAGCAATTGAGAATAAGCATCAATATATCGACACAGTTTAAATTTTTGTTTTTTGATCAGTGAAGCGTCATATGTTACGAAATCTTTACGACCCCCTCCTATGTCACACTTTGTGATGTTAGAGCAGATTCCAGGGGGGGCACCGCCCCCTATTCAGATTGTCACATAATTTGTGGGCGCTCCCAAATAAGAAAAGTAGTTATTTTAGGAAAAAGAGGGAAAATGATAATTTTTTAACGTGACACACCGACCCCTCGACGAAAGATCGTTTAACGAACCGCAAAGAGGCTGGTGCAGTTGATACCCCAGTTGGCCATTATGATTTTTGCCGCCCCTTGACGTAATAAATATCGTTTCTGAGCCCCTGCCAATTATACTCGGCTGGTTTTCGGCTTTGGATAGTTATGGACACTATAGTATAAAACTCTATTACTATATAGATAGTGTATAGACACGAGTTGGGACGTGCGAACATACGGTCGCGACACCCCTCCCCCCACCCCTCTTACTGTGACACCCCATGCACCCCAAAAGGCACCCCTAATGTCTCGAGTGTTCGGGACACCGTGACTGCATTATTTTATTAACGCTAGTCATCAATGGCATCACTGTAAACACATTTTCTAGATTTCTTGATCGCCTCACCGGAAGTGACGTTCCTCTTTGTCACGCATAGAGTCATTAATTTAAGGTTGACTAATATCCGATTGCTCGGTGTTCAAGAATCAATTTCTTTTGTCGACAAAGGAGAATCAGAAAGGAAATAGTAAGGGAAAATTAATTTTAGGGTTATTCTTAAATCGAGGTGGTCTTGATGTGTTAATTAAATTAATAATAATAACAGTGAGATAGTTATTTTTGTTCAAATAAACTGAATCTTTTGATTATACATGCATCTATTAGTCTGCAAAATATAATTTTCAGAAGGATGAAATAATTTATAGATAGGGGCCGTGCATAAATTATGTACAGTTTTCTTATCAGAAATTTTCAATAAAAGGAATCTCAATAAAAAAGGTAATAGTTGATATTTCTATCAAGATAAGATTTTCAAAAAAGATAAAATTTCTGATAAAAGAGATGAGCTTTCAAATGAAAAAAAATTATAAAAAAAAACAATTTTCAGCAGGAGTATCAGACAATAAATTTCATCAAAAATATTGAATTTTCAAGCCATGAAGATGATATTTTTACAAAACAGTTACATTTTCAAACAGAAAGATAAATTATCAACCGAGAAGATTAATTTTCTACTGAGAAAGTAAACGAAAAAAAACGAATACTCAACAGATAAGATAAATTCTTAACCAATTAGTTCAATTTTCAACCAAATTGATATAATTATTCTTCGACCAAAACAGACGAATTTTCAACAAATTACATCAATTTTCAACAAAAAATTTGAATTTTGTAACTGAAAAAAATCATTTATGAACCAAAAATGAAATAGTTGAATCTTCATTTTGAAAAACTGATTTTCTACAAAATTGTTGATTTTTCAAGACAAAAAGACCAGTTTCATACAAAAAAGTTGTATTTCCAACGAAATAGTTACATTTTAACCAAGTGATTAGAAGTTTACTTAAAAAAATAATTTTTAACAGTAAAAAAAAGTAATTTTCAACAAGTTGTTCAATTTTCAACCAAAGAGATGAATTTTCAACTAAAACTATGAATCTCCAACAAAAAAATGAATTTTTAAGAAAGCAGTCCGACTTTCAACTAAGAGTTGAATTTTCAACCCATAAAAATGAATTTTCAATAAAAAAAGTAATAGTTGATACTTCCACCAAGATAAGATTTTCATCTTCATTAAAAAACCGTTAAGCTGAACCAAAAAAAGATAAAATTTCTGATAAAAGAGACGAGCTTTCAAATAAAAAAACAAATTTTCAGCAAGAATTCAGATAATAAATTTCATACAAAACACTGAAGTTTCAAGCCATAAAGATGATATTTTTGCAAAACAGTTGAATTTTCAAGCAGAAAGATGAATTCTCAACCAAGAAGAATAATCTTCTACTGAAAAAGACGAATACTCCACAAAGCAGATAAATTTCTAACCAATTAGTTGAATTTTCAACCAAATTGATATAATTATTCTTCGACGAAAAAAGGCGAATTTTCAACAAATTACATCAATTTTCAACCAAAAAGTTGAATTTTGAAACTAAAAAAAAATCATTCATCAACCAAAAATGAAATAGTAAAATTTTCATTTAAAGAAATTGATTTTCTACCAAATTGATGAATTATTAAGACAAAAAGAACAGCTTTCTACAAGAAATTTGTATTTTCAATGAAACAGTTAAATTTTTCACCAAGTAATTAGAAGTTCACTTTGAAAAATAATTTTTGACCACAAAAAAAGTAATTTTTAACAAATAGTTGAATTTTCAACCAAAGAGATGATCTTTCTGCTAAAATTATGAATCTTCAACAAAAAAATGAATTTTGTAGAAAGCAGTCTAACTTTCAAATAAGAGTTGAATTTTCAACCCATAAAAATGAATTTTCAACAAAAAAAGTAATAGTTGATATTTCAACCAAGGAAAGATTTTTATTTTAGGAAAAAATCGTTGAATCAAACCAAAAAAAGTTGAAGTTACTACAAAAAGAAATGAATTTGCAAATCAAAAAGGCGAATTTTTTACAAGAAGTGGAATTTTTAACCAGAAAAAATTCTTCAATCAAAGAAGACAATAAATTTCAACTAAAAGAATTAACTTTGAAGCCGAAAAGATGATATTTCTATAAAACAGTTACATTTCCAAACTAACAATTACGTTTCCAATCAAACAGACGAATTTTGAACCAAGAAGATTAATTTTTTACTAAAGAAACGCATTTTCCACAAAAAACGTAAATTTATAACTAACTAGTTGAATTTTCAACTAAGAAGGTTAACTTTTCATCAGAAAAGACCAATTTTCCACAAATTACGTTACTTTTCAACCAAATGGTTGAATTTTTGAATAAAAAAGATTAATTTTCAACCCGGAAATGTGAATTTTCACCATAAAAGGTCATTTTTAACCAGTGAGTTGCATTTTTGAATAAAAAAAGATAAAATGTCTGTTTCAATTATTTCAAATTTCAAACTAAAAAGGTTGAGTTCAACAAAATTGTTGAATTTTCAACAGAATAATTAGAGTTTGAACCAAATAATACCATTTTAGCAAAAGAATATGAATTCTTAACCTGAAAAAGTAAACTTTTTAGCCGAAAAAAAAATGAATTTTCACTTTTAGTTTTCAATATATGGAATTATTTTTAATCAATTTTAAATATTTGGAATTGTTCAACGAAATCAAATTAATAATTGGAATCTAATATTTTTGAATTTGACGTTTATCTTACTATATATCTTTAATTTTCTTTTTCAGTTAATAACTGTTCATTTTTTTATCGCTTAAAATACTTGTAATGAGGAAAAAGCATAAATTGTTAACACAATTTATTATTGTTTTTAACTATTTTCTCTTAGAATAAAGTGAGAAGGTCACGGCTGTTTTCCAAATTTTTCAACTTAGTTTCAAATTTTTAATTTGAGCGAGGCAATAATTAATTCAATTCACTATAAATTATTGTTTGAACCATTTATTATTATTTACAACAATGTTCTCTTAGAATAATGTTAGAAAGTTGTATTTTACAAAAAAGTTTCCCACTTTTAGTCCACTTTTCAATTAGCATGAGACAATAATTAATTTAAGCTAGCAAACATAATTGTTTAAACACTTAATTATTATTTTTATTAATATTTTTGTTGAAAAATGTTGAAAAGTTGTGGTTATTTTTCTGAAAATTATAACCTCTTGTTTACTTTTCACGAAGGAAAAGTTAATTGTAAATACAATGTAGCAAGCGTAATTGCTTAAGCAAATTATTATTGTTTATAACTATCTTCTATGTTAATGCTAAATAGTTGCGATTTTTTCTGAAATTTTTTGTCCACTTTCCACTTAGTAAAATAATAATTAATGCAAGTTGACAAACATAAATGTTCACATAATTTATTATTATTATTTATAAACCATTTTTGTGGCAGATGCTGGAATTATTTGTTTTTCAATTTCAGAATTCCTTCATCATCTGAATTGATGCAGATATTCTTGAAAATAACATAGGTTCAATAATATTCGTTAAAATATAACAATTTGCAATATTGTAAACAAATAAAATAAATAAACATAAAACTTCGGCATTTTGGTCTGGAAAATAATGATTAACAATCAGCAATTGTTATTATTTATTGTAATTATTTCATTTTACATAGCATGAAATTTTCATGTATCTAAAAAATGCGGAAGCTCTGAATTTATTTAATTTGCTTACAAGATTAACAATTTTTCTATTTTCACAAATATAACTGAACTTGTGCTATTTTAAAAATATTTACATCAATTCAGACGACGAAGGAATATCGGAAATTGAAAAACCAAAATTTTCCACAAAAATGGTTTATAAATATTATAATTTCTAATGTTTTATAGAAATTATTACTGACGATCACTCTCACAATAATTTAAAGTATTTCCAGCTGAGAACAATTTTTTAAAACAAAAATTACAATATTTTTTAAATATATGAAAATTTCGTGATATTTGAAATTAAATAATAACAATAAATAATAAGAATTTCTAGTTCTTAATTTTACATAGAAATAGTGACTGCAAATCTCTCTCACAAAATTTTGAAAAAGTTTTGGTGAAAAAAATTATTTTCTAGGCCAAAGTGCCAAAGTTTTATATTCATTTATTTCATTTCTTTAAAAAATCAAAAATTGTTGTATTTTCGCAATTTCAATCGAGCGTATATTATTTTCAATAGATAATAACATTACTTGTCTTATTATTATGATATTATTATTTTTATCAGATGATGAAAGGAAAACCGCAATTTAAAAAACTACAAATTCAAAATTTGTGCAAAAAATTGTTTATAACAATTCTAATTGTTAATAATTTATGGATTTTTCAACCAACAATCTCTCTCACAATAATTTAAAGCATTTTTAGCTAAGAAAAAATGGTTTTCAACCACAATTACGATATTTGGCTAATTTTTAATTTATTCTGTTTATAATAATTAAATCATACAATCATCAAATTGTTCGTATTCTGGGTGTACTCTTGCGTTGATTCAAAATGATTTTCATTATATGTGAACCGTTGTTAAAGAGTAAATAATAATTATGTGAAAAATGTCGATTTTCTCATACTTTGAGTAAACATATAAAAAATAAAGAAATGAAAATTCAAAAATCTATGACCAAGGTGCTCTTTAAAATTGAGTGCTTTTTAATTAACAAAAAAAAAAGTCGCAAATTGGGGCAAAATTGAAGTCTGTAGACTTTTTTGAACGAAAAATATGCGTTTGGTACCACCGTGTGCCCGAAAAGAAAATTAAAATACGGCAAAATGTGCCGGATCCGTATACAATACGTATTTTATATTTTGTAGCTAGGACCAGGCAAATGACAATATATTTTTGTAGATTTTCAGTTTCATGGATTCCAGACGAATGGTTTATTGTCCAATTATATTTTGGTTGCTCAGTTTTCGATTCCGGCGATAAAATTAAACAGATTTCATAGTCTGCTGGATAATAAGGGAAAATTTCCACTTTATACGAATAACGATCCACTGCCACTAATCTATCAACATGAAAGTTACGAGGGGAGACTTAAGCAGTTAAATACGGTTTTCAATTGCCATCGACAAGACCTGAAGCTTTGATAGAGACGTGTGCCTGGTATTAGGCTACCTTTTAACAGACAAGACCACACATGGCCGATTAACGAATCCTTTTTGCTTTTATAAATCCACGCAGATTTTCATCTAAGTTGAGAGACACAAACTAGAAAGATTTTTACATTCTCATCCTATAATGAGAAGGTATTAGATTTGTGTAAAATTTGACCCCCCCCCCC